>JAFVLL020007113.1:0-18988 GCA_021397915.2 Tor tambroides | reverse complement strand
GTAATGCTCTACAGCAGTCTTAGGCTTACTTATTCCCTCTCTAAATCATGTAGATCTACTATAATATGCTGCTCATTACTCCAGTCAATGTTTGCTATCAATAGTTGACACTTCTAAAACCTCAGATGATGAAACTAAATAATGCATGAAGCTTTCTGCAACTGTGCATAGCTCATGAAAAATTTTAAGGGATAGATAGTTCACCCAAAAATGAAAGTTCTGTCATCATTTACTCACCCTCGTCATTTTTTTTTTTTTTTTGAAAGAAATTAATACTTTTATTGTAGCAAGGATATGTTAAATTAATGAAAAGGTGATAGTAAAGACTTAGGCCTACACTGTTACAAAAAAAAATGTTTTAAATAAATGCTGTTCTTTTTAACTTTTTATTAATTAAAGAATCTTGAAAATAGTATCACAGTTTATAAAAACATATTAAGCAGCACAACTGTTTCCAAACATGACTAATAAAGCAGCATATTAAAATGATTTCTGAAGGATCATTGAAGACTAGAGTAATGGCTGATGAAAATTCAGCTTTGCATCACAAGAATAAATAATATTTTAAATTATATTAAAATAGAAAGCTTTTATTTTAAATTGTAATAATATTTCACAGTATTACCATTTTACTGTATTTTTGATCAAAGAAATGCAGCCATGAAAAGTGTAAGAGAGTGTGTGTGTGTGTGTGTGTGTGTGTGTGTGTGTGTGTGTGTGTGTGTGTGTGTGTGTGTGTTGAAAAGTCAATACATTCCCATTGCTCTAGAAAGAAAAATGAAAACACACACACACTGTTTCTAAGTTCTACAAACACACACGTCAGAATGAGCTATCATGATGTCTGGAGGGCTGGGCGCTTTGTAATGAGTGTGTGTTTGTATGTAGGATGAATAGCGCATCAAGATGGCTGTGAAATATCCAACATGTATAATCTGCTTTGGGCTGGGTAGCTAACTAAATATCCTAATAACAAGTACCACTAATGGGATGGATTTTCAATATTAGCGATTATAGTATTACAAAATGATTATGTAGTCATGAGTGAATATTTGGATTTCTAACACCTCATAGCTCTAGAACGGGAGCGTCCCGTGTAGAAACAACAATTGCGGTCAGTTGAAAAAAGGGTGTTTTCTGTAATCTAGCAATTAGAATTACATTCTGTCATCATATAAGGCGTGAGTCTTTCATCTTACAAATAAGAACATACCAAAAGAGTTTTGCAAGTGCACTGTGTTACGTTGTGCGATACAATGGTTTAATAAAGTGACTACAGAAAGGCTTGCTGGAGGTGCATAGGGACACGTTGACTTGACTGCACTATTTTAGGCCGCATGGCAGTAACCTTAAGCTAGACCGGCATGTTTGGCAGTATAAATATCCAGGTTCACACCGGCACTCTGGCTCTGTTTACAATGAGCTTGTGACAGCCCTGTGTGAAGAGACGGATCCTGCCGATTGGATATTGGTTCAACCCACGCTGTCCTTCGAAAAGTTGATGGATGCCTCTACTGTTGACTCACCGAAGTCATATGGTTGGTTTGACAGTTGTTTCTGAGGTTTCTGCTAATGGATTGTGGATTTTCAACCTTAATTTTTTTCACGGAAATAACTTTTTTCTTCTGTCAGCACTGAAAAGCCATTTTGAACAGTGGCCTAGTAGTGCACAACGCAACGAAATCTCCACAACACAACAAATCATCGCAACACAATGCATAGGACTAATTTCGTTGTGTTGCGGCTTATTTCCGTTGTGTTGTGACTTGTTTCCATTGTGTTGTAGCTTGTTTCCATTGTGTTACAGCTTGTTTCTTTGTGTTGCGGCTTGTTTCCGTTGTGTTGTAGCTTGTTTCGTTGTGTTGCGACTTGTTTCCGTTGTGTTGTGCTAATTTCGTTGTGTTTAGCTATTTTCATTGTGTTGCGGCTTATTTCCGTTGTGCTGTGGCGATTTTGTTATGTTGTGGAGATTTTGTTGTGTTGTTCACTACTGGGCCACCATAATTTTGGCACTAGGAATCAGAGCAAAACAATTAGTGTCAAGCAAAAGCATTTTTGATGCTTTTCTCTTGTACATCCAGTAACTTATTCCTTTTATTTTCCCTTCTTTCTTTCTTTTTTTTTCCTCTCTTACCTTTACCCTCCATCCTCCCCTCCCCCTTCAGTATCCTCATTTGGACTTGCTATGGACCAGCAGCACGATTTATTGAGTTCCTCGCCCAATAGCCACACAGCTCACTACAACTCTGGCGATACCATGGCAACCTCCCTTTCTGGAATGACCAGCAACGATCATCACCATGGCAACCAATTCCATAAGGAGAATGGAATTGCGGTGGGGCTCGTGAGACCAGGGGACTGTCCAATGAAAGGTGAGCTCGCTTCTGTGGGAAAACAGGTTGGATGTGTCACAGACAGTCAAAATAAATACACACATATACTGATTAGCTGATTAGTCAGAACTATTAAACAAGCTCTGCAGTGTGAACAGGGTGTGTGTGTGTGTGTGTATCATGACAGCATTCACATGTAGTTGAAGGACAAGTTTAATTGTCTTTGTAGGACATACTGGTATGGAATGTGATCTACACATTCAGGGGACCTTCTACCACAACTTAAAGGGATAGTTCACCCGAAAATGAAAATTTTGTCATCATTTACTCACCCTCATGCCGTTCCAAACCTGTATGAGTTTCTTTATGTTGAACAAAAATGAAGGTATTTTGAAGAGTGCTGGTAATCAAAGAGTTGATGGTCTTTCTACTGTTTCTACTATGGAAGTCAGTGGGGACCATTAACTATTTGGTTCTTCAAAATTCTTCAGATTATCTTCTTCTGTGTTTGACATAAGAAAGAAACCCACACAGGTTTGGAACAACATAAGGGTGAGTAAATGATGACAAAATTTTCATTTTTGTGTGAACTGTCCCTTTAAATAAATTATAATTTAAACTTTAAATTTAAAACATGCATTTATTTATTTAATTCAACATTTTAAAACATTTTTACTAACTTGATGAAATTGCCTTGATAACTTTGAGAATTGAGCAGTAGATTTCTAGTTTTCATTATGCTTTGCATAGAACTCGATAAGAAGAATAAATGTTGAATTGGTATTTTATGTGTTTTTTAGTGAATGGAAAGACCTGTTATTGTGTAATGCTGATGTGTTTGAATGTTTGACATTTAAAGGGTTACTCCACCTCAAAATGAAAATTTTGTCATTAATCACTTACCCCCATGTCGTTCCAAACCCATAAAAGCTCCGTTCGTCTTCAGAACACAATTTAAGATATTTTGGATGAAAACCGGGAGGTTTGTGACTGTCCCATTGACTGCCAAGTAAATAACACTGTCAAGGCCCAGAAAAGTATGAAAAGCATCGTCAGAATAGTCCATCTGCCATCAGTGGTTCAATCTGAATTTTATGATGCGACAAGAATACTTTTTGTACGCAAAGAAAATAAAAATAATGACTTTTTTTCAATAGTTTGTCTCCTGTGTGTCTCTCCACGTCACCATAGCGCCATTTTGGAGAATATCAGCTGAACGCAAACTGCATACGCTCTTCTGTGTCAGCCGCAACACAAGGATACATTTTATACATGTATTTACGCTTTGATTTGAACGAAAATAGCGCATCCTTGTGTTGGGGCTGATACAGAAGAGGGTTTGGAACGACATGGGGGTAAGTGATTAATGACAAAATTTTCATTTTGGGGTGGAGTAACCCTTTAAAAGAGTTTCTGTTGTGTTAAAGGTTTTGTGGTTAACATTATGCTGAAAAGTAGTGCTTTCGTTTAAGTTGTGAAACGCTACGTATGAGCCATATGAGCTCCAATATAGCATTTTTTTTGTTGCAAAAGTTAGCTTGTGATGTGTTAGCGGTTAATTTGAATTCAGATAGATAAAATTAGTTGGTTCCAGGGCCACCACTCAATTATGCTTAAATATGTTGGAACAACTCACAAAATTGTTGAAGTTGATTACTTATAATGTTTATGGTGCTAGTTTATCCTACAGTTCATTGTAGTTGTACAATGTAGTTTGTTGGTTGAGGTGGCTAATTCGTATAAATTTGCACAACCTCACTCGATCGTACGATTTTGTATGATTTCTGTGACGGTTAAGTTTAGGGGCAGGGTTAGGTGTATGAATTTACCACCTGGTAAAATACGTATGTTTTTTCACAAATCATTTGAATTCGTATGAGTGAGGTTGTACGAATTCTTACGAATTAGCGACCTTGTCAAAAATGTACGAATTGCCGTGAGATCAGGCTGAAAGTTGTCATAACTCAAAAAGATTGGTGCGTTATTTTTCAGTGTTGTTGAGCCAAAATATGTGTTCTTAGAGTGTATAAAAGATCCACAGCCAATAAGGATGAAATATTCTTAAATAATATCTATTTACATGTATTGCACACTATTAAATATTACAAGGGCAATGTTATGACAGGCAAAATCATATATATCTTGCCTGCCAGGGGACGATATTATCAGACAATGCTGTTCTGTATAATGCACCAGAGAAAGATATGCACATGTGCCTACTAAATAATGAGATTAATGACTTCATTAGCACATGAATTCACCGTGACACGGCATACACGCAGATGTGTTATCCCTCAGAGCATCAATTAGCATGACCGCTAACGTGTGTTTCCTCCCGTCATGAGCAAATTAAACGTATCAAATGATCAAAGACATTGCAGGGCGTATGATTTTTATACATATTTTAGTGATGAATGTGGCTGCAGTGGCAGCAGCTTTTTGATACAGCCCTGTGTTTTAATTCCTTTACATAAACCACAAGGCTATGCTTGACTGGGCCCTCAATCCAGGCTTTGCAGCTGCTTCGCGCTGTAATCCAGGCATGTGGGTCACCCTCCTCTCAGGACGTTCTCTGGTACTAATTCAACGCCATCACACACCCTGCTTTCTTCTGCATGTGTGTGAGGTTTTGTGTGTGTGTGTGGTGTTGTTTTTTTGTTTTTTTTTGCAGACATTAGGCTTTTTGAAAAGCACACAATAATGAAATTGGTTCTCAGTTGGGTTACAGAAAATGTAAGGCAACAGTGTACAAAGGAAGGCATGCACAATCAATGGACATTGAGCGAGTTTGAAACCCCCTCATTCACTGCTCCACCAAAAGTATAAACAGTTGTCTTATTCAGTAACTCAATCACAACAATGAAAATGGACTCATCTGGCATTCTTTACTGTGATTGCTTCAGTCGTTCTAGCATATAGTGTAATCAAAACTAGATTATAGTTTCTTAAAGCAATTGTTCACCCCAAAATGAAAAATTTCTATACTCACCTTCAGGCCTTCCAAGATGTAGATGAGTTTGTTTCTTCATCAGAACAGATTTGGGGAAATTTAGCATTCCATCACTTGCTTGAGAGTCCAAACAGCTGATAAAAACCTCACAATAATCTACAAGTAAACCACACCACTCTATCCATAATATTGATTTCTCCAGTGAAAAAAAAAAAAGTCTTGTCTGAATCAGGAGAGAAATATGCACAGATCAAGTACCGTTTACAAGCCAAAAGAGCTTTAAACAAATATATGGGTGGATTTTGATGTGAGAAGATAACAGGGGATGGACTTGGTCACTGGAGGAAGTGTTATTATTGATTATGGGTATTTTTGCAGAAACAACAGTAAAAATGCATTAATGCAGGATTTGTTTTTTTACAAACATGCAGCTATTCACTTCACAGGATGTTAATTGATGGACTGGAGTGGAGAGGATTACTTGTGTATTATTGTGATGTTTTTATCAGCTGTTTGGGCTCTCATTCTCAGGAATAAACTGATGATCTGAGGGTGGGTATATTTTCAGACAATATTTTTTAGTTTTGGGTGAACAATTCCTTTAAATGAATGATGTTGCAATATAGTCCTGGGGAAATCCGCCTTTTTTTTTTTTTTTTTTGGAGAACACAGCGTTTTCTAAATGTAGTCACTTATTTAAAACCACAGCCAATCACTGAACTCCAAGCAAGTGTATGGAAGGAAGGAACAAACACAGTGGTGGTATTGACTGACAGTCTTTTGTAAAGGTGCCAGCTTGCCACAGAGTCATCCGTTGTGTTGTATGTATTCACATGCCATAAATGGGACCATAACACTCTCTCTTTTTCCTCTGTGACACCCTGCATTCTTTAGTGCGTGGCTTGTATTTCCCTAGTTTACAGCCTTCACTAGTGCACACTTTCTCCCCTTTTGCTCTTCCTGTAATGCCACACACAAGGAGGAAACACTACTCAGAGCATCTGCCACCAATAAATGGCAGATACTGCAATGGCACAGCAGAGAGTGAGTATGTTAGAGATAGTAAAGCTAGTAGTGGCTCTAGAAGCACGGTATTAAACATTAGCTGCTTTCACACAAGCAAAAGCTTAACATACCAGTAAGATACCATTCACACATCCACACCAAAATACAGATAAACTAATGTAAATCATCAGAAATTGTTTTTAAATGCTGAGCCATTTTCTTCATCTGTAAGAATGAGGAGGAATGCTTCGGTTTCACTATTTTAAACCCTAAATGACTCAACATTCATGAGCAAGATGCTGAAAAACCAGTGAGATGTGGTGCAATGGTCAAAGATGTCCATCTAGTGCTTGTTTACATAGAAAAACAATTAAAAGCAGCGGAACAAAAAAACAAAAACATGTTTTGTGTGAACTAGCCTTCATTGTACACAGTGCAGAGAAATTGCATCATTTCCATCAGAATGGCAATTTTACCAGCAATGTTACAAAGTTTCATTCAGGAATTTCTAGAACGAATTTACCAGTATTTCTCAAAAGGTCCTGTTCATACATGATATCTTAAGTGTTAATTTACGTGTGATTTTCCAGAAAGGGCTGTATGTGTGAAACCCCCTTGTTTACATCTGTAAATGCACTATAGGGTAAAACAATTTTTACTGGTGTTTTTAAACTTGTTGACATGTTTTGCTTGTTTTTATAGAATTCACAGTATTGCACATTTAAAAAAAAAAAAAAAAAAAAAAAGAATAAATTGTCATCAGAGCATTTCATGGATGTTTTCACCAGTGTCACCCTATTATGCAGCAATCTAATGGTAGTATACTCCATTATTGTGATCCATATGATCCCTTTGTCATCAGCTATCATCCTGGATTTTTTAGCAGTTAATTCAGTTTTGTGTAAAAATGTTTTAACTTTTAGAAGTCCGCTTAAATAATATCAAAATGTATTTACTTACTCATACTGTATTGTGAAAAAATAAGAATAGTATGATTACACCAACAAAAATGCAGTAGACTCAAACAGTAACGTTCAGTTAAGCAGAATGCCCCTAGTGTTGAGGAGGTGCATGTGGTTCAGTGTTTAATGCAGTCTACTTTTTGAAGTTTTAACATTTATACCAGAAAAACCCAAACCAGGGCCTGCAGGCCAGCGCTGACCCATGATGACCTTTAATTTGGCCCGCCATGCCAATGAATCATATCCTCATTTCTAATTCATTATTTTGTTGCACTTAAGAGTAGAGAATATACATGAACTTGATTGAAAATAAATGTTTACATTGTACGTTTTATTATGAAATAGTTGGGTATAATGCAGCTTTTACTTCTGGCCCACAGCTCTCAATCCAGTTTCATTTTTGACCCATAGTAAAAGGTTCTGCATCTCTGATTTATACTGTTTGAATGCCAATGTTTTTTTGTAAACCTAAATGGGCTAAATTTAATAAGCAGTTACTTTCCAGCACTGCAGGTTGTTGCTTTTATGCCAGTACATTCAGATGGCCTCTGTTTCTCCCCTTATATGTGACCCTGGTCCACAAAACCAGTCTTAAGTGTCAATTTTTCAAAATTGAGATTTATACATCATCTGAAAGCTGAATAAATAAGCTCTCCATTGATGTATGGTTTGTTGGGATATGACCAATAATTGGCCGAGATACAATTATTTGAATATCTGGAATCTGAGGGTGCAAAAAAATCTAAATATTGAGAAAATCGCCTTTAAAGTTGTCCAAATGAAGTTCTTAGCAATGCATATTACTAATCAAAAATGAAGTTTTGATATATTTACGGTAGGAAATTTACAAAATATCATTATGGAACATGAACTTTACTTAATATCCTAATGATTTTTGGCATAAAAGAAAAATTGATAATTTTGACCCATACAATGTATTTTTGGCTGCTGCTACAAATATACCCCAGCGACTTAAGACTGATTTTGTGGTCAAGGGTCAGGGTCACATATTTTATTTGACAGTACAATTAGCAGTGTGTTTTTAAATTTACAGCTGTCCTTACAACAGCTGAATTAATTCATTTTTTCCCCTACCAAGTTCAGAGAGCCAGTTGCAGCGAAATACTGTTGAGGTCGCATAGAGGTCACAGTACATTGTGACTGTTTGCTCCAGCTGTTTGACATAAATTTTTTGAAAAACGTATTACTTTTCAAAAGAATTTTAAATTAAATGAATAATTTTGTTTTTATTACTGTTTTACAAACTAAAACAAAGAAATGTCTTGTTACCTGTGTAAACTTATTTTTGCCAGTTAAGATGAATACAATGTCAAATGGAAAAACCTTAAGAGATTTTAAACATGTCTCTATGAATACTGATTGTCCCGAACAACTGATAACTCCACGTTAGTTGTGCCTTATGTGTTTTTTAACCACCATTCTCTCTCACAGAGGGCTTTTCAGAAGAACAGGTGGATGATGAGCACAGTAATGCTGAAGGCACCTCCTCTGCTGAGGAGAAGCAATGTGGTATGCATTGGTGCACTTTGAAATGCATTTTGTCTTCCCTTTCCCTTTCAAATTGCCTTTTTTATTAAGCAAAATGTTAACCAAGGTTTTTTTAAGCATTTGTTTTTATTTATGTAATGGAATGCCTTTTACTAACTATGCCTTGATAAATATACAGTGTTTCAAGAGCAGGTTACCATCTTTTCCGGTTGTTTGCATATGTGTTTTTCTCCTTTTTAATTTATTCTGTCATAGTGCTCGTGTGAGTTTACCATCCAGCTCTTTGCTTTCAGCAGAGCGCTTTGGAACCCAACTAAAGTCTCACTGCAGCTGAGCTGTGAAGCTAAAGCTTTCATTTCTGGCTTTCTTTTTGTCTTTAACAGCAGCTTCACTTTCACAAGTAAACCTGGACTTCCTTTAGTCGCTTGGTGTGTAAACTGTTCAAATGACTGTTTTATAGAGAGCCCCCAGGATTCAAGACAGGAAGAGAAAGAAGATCAATCCCAGCCTGTAGTGGAAATGGCAAGCAGTACGGATCTTCTGCTCCATCGACTGCTGCCTCTTTTGACTGACATGCTTTGCTTGACTGCCCTTTTGTGTTTTAATTTATGTGGATGCCTTTGTGCCTTACATCCTAATGCTTCTCATTTTCTACAGCGTTTTTATTTTTTTTCCTGATTCGTTGCATATTTAAAGCCTGCAGGATGCATTTGCTTCTGTTTGAAGTAGGCCTACTGGTAACAAGAATGCCATCTTGGATGCAGTTGTTTCAAATTGCCATTTCTTGCTTTGAAATCCTTTTTATGTTACGCTTACAATGGGGTGATTTGTAAAGTGTAAGGTAATATGTATGTCTGCAAGCACACAGTTTGATTTTGACATCACTGCTGAGGCATGCTGACAGGTTTCAGGCTTTTAAATCAAATAAACTCGAGGGAGACTCCAGCGCCATTCTCAGTTTAGTTCCCATGTGATTAGTCACAAAGACCTCAGAGAGCTCAGCTGCCTTTGCCAGGGAAGGTGTGATGTTATGCCAAGTCTGGAATTAATGCTTTATGCCAAATAGGATCTCAGCCAAAGCTCTTTCTCTCACAGGTCACAATGGTTTAACTGCAAATATTTGTTGCTTTTGTGATTTCGAAATGGTGTAGTATATCGATGGTGCGATTTCACGCTAGGTTATAGTGTTTATAGTCCATCTCTGCGGCTGAAATTGCCAGATAATGTGCTACGTGATTCTCTAATTTTGTCTTTTATGTTTTCTCTCTGTTTGCTACATATCCTGATCATTAATAAGCTGGAGGAACAGCGCCTGCAGGTAAAACACTAATTTTTTTCTCTTTCAAATCTACCATATTAGTAGAATAGCCATTATGCAACATGAATTATGATCTCGTAGATTCTTTTTGCTTTTTATATATATATTTTTAACAGTTTTTCTGGTAGTACTCCACCTCACTGATCTGTATCTTGTACTGGTTATTTGGTTTTGTGAATTCACAGAGATGCCGTATGTCCATTTTATTTTAATAATCAGGAGCAACTAGGTGCTTTTAAAGAGCAGACTCCAATCATTTTTCTCTTAAATATGTAGAAAAAAATAGTATAGAAGCATTCATTGGTTGTGCAAACACTGTTGCTGTGTTTATTTAGTAAACAGTTAAGTTCAGCCAGTGGTGGAAGTTTGGGGTGGAACTGTTTCTGTTTTAACCAACCAATGGCAGAAGGGAGGCATGTTTGTTTGTTAATTGCTGCCCTCGTGAAAAAGAAGCACGCTTGAAAGTGCGCTTGGTAGTGTACTTAAAAACCTGTACTTATATAATAAGAATAAAAAAGTCCACTTTCATGACATTGTTTCTTAAGACTCTTAAATACATTTTGTAATTATTTCAAATTAAAAGTGTTTTAAATAGTAAATTTTACATTTTTGACATGCTTAAAAGAGATAACACTTATTTTGATGTCTTGACTCGCATGTAAAATATTTAATTACAAGAAAAAGTTGCAGATTAGTGCAATCACAAATACATGACATGTGCCTATCTTTTTGTTATCATGAATGCTTGTCAGTAACCATATTTCAAAGACAGTAGAAGTAATTATGAAATAATATTTAATTTAGTGGGTCAAGAAGAACTCTTGCATTTAATATATAATTTTAAACTATTATTATTTAATTGTAAATAACATAAAGTAAACATTACAAGTATATTCTTTTAACAAATATCATTTCCATAATAAATACTAAATAAAGTAGCTAAAGTGTAGTTCTTTTTCTCGAGGTTTATGGCACAAAAACAACATGCTTCATGTTTAAGTCAGATTTAAAAAAAAAAAAAAAACTTTTTGCAAGCAATCTTGCTCTTTAATTGTACCTATCAGCTCATATTTCTGTGTTCAGTGTGAAGTCCGGTTCCATCACAATTGTTTGTTTTGTATGTTAGCAAAGGCCAGCAAACCAGTTTGTTATGTTTGTTATGCCCGTTGTCTTTCCTCTACGGTTGTCACCACAAGTGTTTTTGTTCCCTCCTTATCATGTAACAGCTTCCTTGAGAAGAGTGATATAGATGTTGTCTTTGCTTTGTGTAAATTTTCTGACCACTCTCTGTCCATGGTGAATGGGACGTGCATTAGTGACAGGCAAAAGCGGCTTTGTTTCCAGCTTTAGCAGCAGGGTTTTCATCAGATGGTTATGATCAACACTTGGACTGGAGCCATGTAGACCCCCAGAGAATACTAGAGCAGGACGAAGACCTCCTCAGAAGCAGCTGGTCTGGACGACCGGTCCATTCCCATCATCGGCGGACAGCTGTCAGTCCAGACCGCACCAGGAGCCTGTCTCTGGAGAACGAGCCACCTGCGACTTTCCTGGTCCGCAGCTCCGCCCTGGAAGATCTGACATCCGTCGGGGAGAGGACTGTAGAAGCCAGGGCTCCTTACAGCGAGACCCTCCAGGAAGAGGAAGAGCTGTCTTTTTACGGCAACGAGAGCCATGTTGAAGAAGAAACGCTTCCGGCGTGGGCCAGCAGGGCTCCGACGACTCTCGCTGAATATGCACCTTCTGAAACCAAAGAACATAGTGTTTCCAAAACTCTACCTCAAGAACACATGGAAGCAACGGGAGAAGTGCAGGAGAAAGTCGATGCTACGTTATCAGCGGTTGATCGCAGCATTATCGCTAGCGCCAAAGATGCCGGAAAGACAGAAGCCACTCCTCCCTCTACAAGCACAATTGGCTCTCCTAAAGGTGTCCACGTCTCCCCGGCAAGAAAATCCATGGTGCCGGTGGCTCAGTTCAAAGGTCTGTGCAGATAAGCTCACAGAATCCCAGTGCAGTGTCTCTTCCTTGGTTTGCCTCCACCTATGTTTTACAGAGCCGCTTAGCTATGCACCACTTTCTGTCTATAACGAATATCCTCCAAAACGAACGGCGTGCTGAGGAGAACGATCTGTTGTCCTGCAATTGTTTGCTACACGTCGTCCTTTTTTGGGCACTCAGTCTCACTCTGTCATTCTTTTGTTCCCTCCGGTGGTCTTGCAGCCTGTTTTGCGCCGATTGATGAAATCCATGTTTGCTGGCCGTGTTTCAATGAGTTGAGTTTGGCATGTCTGTGTGCATGAATGTGTTACTTGCATGTGTTCATAACACCATCTGGTGCAGCGCTGCTTCAACAGATCCCCTCACTTTCATTTACAAGCTTACGTTTCTCAAATGTTTCTTAAAAACAATAGAATTACGTAAGATCCAGTTAAAATTCGCAATTGAGCGAAAGGTTCAGGAATAAATGTAGCAAACTGTAGTCAAGTTAGCAAAGGTATTCCGGGCCTACACTCTTAAAAATAAAGTTTCCAAAAGGGTGTTTTTCCAAAGAATCTTTCAGTCAACAGTTCTAAAAAGAAGCACTTTTTCTTACTGTAAAGAACATTTTAAAATATAAAGAACCTTTTTCCATTTTAAAGAAGCTTTTGTGGAATGGAAAGATTCTATGCATTTTCAAGGTTCTTGATGGAACTGTAGATGCCAATAAAGAACCTTTGTTTTTAAGAGTGTACGGAGGAAGAATTTTAAAGAAGCATATATGCGTTGCCGTAGACATCTTATTTAGGCTTTCTAATTCTAAAGTAACATTATTTATATCCTTCATGGAAAAGGCAATACAAAAATGCATTACGATGAACTTTTAAATCCAAGATGGCTGGCCAGGTGAGAGAAATGTTGATTATAAACAAAAATCATTTGATTCAGTACTTAAAAGAATTTACAGTTGTAGATCATTTGAGACAAACTATTTTATCCAGTAATTGTATGTGCTATGTATTTGTGTCGCCTTATTAGCAACATGTTAACGTCAAACCGCATTGAAATCGTTGCGAGTTGAGTCTTTAGTGTTACAGATTAGTCCCTTGTGAGGTTTAGTAGTGATTTAGTAATGGTTAGGCAGCTCACTAGGTTTAACAACACATTTATTCACATGTTATTTCTGATATACTGATTGTATTCATATTGGTGCATTTTTTGGTTCTTCACAGCTCAGTCCAAGACTAATGGTGATGCTGAGAAGAGGGTGAGTGCTAATAGCTGTTTGGCATAATCTTTCTGTTCTCTTCCACTTTCATTCTAGTATTTTCTGCCTTTTATTTTGCTTTCTGTCACTATTTGTACTCCATGCAGTTTTCATCTACTGTTTTGCTCTTTATATAAAGACCCCTAAAAACAGTAAAGTCAGACCCTCCTCCCATAAAACACCTTCCTCCATCCCGAAAAAGACCTCTAGTAGATCTCCCTCAGTGTCTTCCACCAGTTCTGGGCCCAAAGAATCCAGGCTAAGAGTGAGTACAGCTGCTGGTGTCGGACCCCGTGTCCTGTAGCTTCTGTGGAGATAGAGTGCTTTAACTTTGCGCCTGTTTTACTGGCCGGTCTGTACACTGTCTGCTATGATTAATAGCAACTTTTTCTCTCCTCCAACTAATTGACCAACATCTCATTCGCACATCTTTGATGTTAATTTTGGTTTAGGATGCAGCATCAACACTGACGGCTGAAAATAGTCAGCATGATTTTAGATTGGTTGAACTGCATAACTTCCGCTGCAGCTCTGTTATCGTGCCTCCAGTGGATGAGTTCATAATTATTGAATGTGCTTTCAAAAAACTGTATGTTTGAGCAGATAAACATGCTGTTAGGCCAATAATTAATTTTCCTTTTTTTTAAAAATTTTTTATGAATGCTTCTTAAAATATGAGTGCTTTTGTCCAGTAATGTGCAACAGTGGGTATACATGTATTGCTAGAGAATTGTCTTTTTGAAATGCTAACAGTGTCATTTAGTGAAAATGACATGCTGTGCTGGAAACATTTTTGTAATAAAAATGGCAAAACTCTTTGTCTTGTTAAGGCAAATATAGTATTTGTGTCTTTAAATAGACTAAGTAAAAATTGTTGGTCATGTAGGAATTATGGCAAAACTGAGGAGATAAAGTGTCTAAAAGTGGATATCAGTTATTTTTACACAATAAATATTGAGATATTTAATATTTAATTCACTGTATTTATGTTATCATATTTTTAAAAAATATTATTAGTATTTTTATTATTTTCACAGATCTTAGTCAAGGGTATAACCATAAAATTTAGCTCTAAAAGAGATTTGAAATTATATTTTTTTTTTTTTATGAAAGTTTTAATTGTAAACCAACCCCTGTGACAAAAAAAAATATTAGCAGTTGTTTTGTTATCTATAATTTCATATAATATGAAATATATAATCTTTAATGTATTTCTGTTGCTTTCTCTCTCTATATTTCTGTGTATCTCTAGGCTCCTAGTAGCAGTAGACCTCATGCTGCCGGTACAAAGATTCCTGCCATGACTGCGGCTGCCAAAAATGGAAAAGGTAATCGAATTTCTTTCACAAAGGAGTTTTTAGGAATGACTCTTGTATATATTTTTGAAGAATGGAAGATTTGATTATGAGATTACTGCCATGTACATAACCCTACTGTTTCCCAGACTCTCCTAAGACCCCGGAGACCAGCGGGCACAGCAGCCCCGGCACTCCAAAATCCCCTGCCAGCAAGGCTGCGGGTGGCAAGCCTCCAAGCACAGGAAATGAAATCAAGAAGGTCGCAGTGATTCGCTCGACCCCTAAATCTCCGAAGAACCGCTCACCCACATCACTGTCGGCCGCCGCCCCCCTCCCTGATCTGAAGAGCGTACGATCCAAAGTTGGCTCCACTGATAATTTGAAGCACCAGCCTGGAGGCGGCCGGGTAATTCATCTTGAGTTGATTCACTTGAATGTTCTGTTTGCAGTTACGTTTGAGATCCAGTTAAAATCACATTTTTATGGTGAAGTATGTGGAACATTTCTGCAGTTTAAAAATATATAAAATTTATAAAAAATAAAAAGAAACAAACACTTAAATGACAGCAACTTAAGTTTTGAAGTATAATTGGATTGGCTGTGCAAGTCATTTCAGATGAAATTAATTCACTAAAATGAGCTTTTAAGTCGACTCTTCCAATGTTCTTCCTTTCACAGGTACAAATTCTTGATCAGAAGGTGGATTTCAGTAATGTTCAGTCCAAGTGTGGCTCCAAAGCCAACCTCAGGCATGTGCCAGGAGGTGGAAATGTGAGTATTAACACCAAACTGTATTTGTCATTGACTATCTCAACATTATCAGTAAACTGTCACTATTTGCCATATATTAGCTAAGAATTATACTGTACAGTGAGAATTGGCTAATATATTGTCTCTAGGTATTGTGATGGTTACATTTCCCAAGAATGGTATTTATCCAGTTGTGCAAACAACCTAAAATATATGCCGTTATTTTGGGAAAGCACTTTATAATATGTCTTTATGCTTCATGAGAATCAGGGAACCATTTCGGCATTTTTGTTCATTGAAAACTTCCGAACGTTTGCTTTAAACAGGTACAAATTTTTGATCAGAAGTTGGACGTTAGTAATGTCCCTTCTAAGTGTGGCTCCAAAGACAATATCAAACACACACCTGGAGGTGGCAATGTAAGTTACGCTGGGGTAAAACATTACCCAGACCCGGTTCACTCCTAAATTTACCATTATTCTTTCATTCCTTACTACTGATAGATGGAAGTCAAGACTAATCAAACTCCCAGCCATCCCTTACTGACTTGAGATGGTCCTCAGATGCTCCTCATGAAGTTAAAATTACTGTATGACTTCAGATGTTATAAGTAAAAGTACTTTTTAGGTTCTATCAGAAGGTTTCTGGTTTGGCTTCACCCAAGAAAGGTAACTCTTCTTTTCCTTGATCTCTGCACTCTTTCAGGTAAAAATTCTCGATCAGAAGGTGGACTTCAGTAATGTCCAGTCAAAGTGTGGCTCCAAAGACAATGTGAAACATGTACCGGGAGGTGGCAATGTGAGTAACTATGGGATGAACTCAACACCCTCTGTCTTGGTTCTTCCTGAAGTTATGACCATTTGTGGAAACCTTGTAAAAAAGTGAACGCTCTCATTCAATGTAGTAGTTCTGTCTGTTACACAGTCACCAACTACTCAAACTTTTAAATTGATATTGAACTGTAAAAGAGGGTCTTTACAATTCAATTGTTGAACATTGAAATCTAAGTCAAGAGTGAGTGGGAGACAAAGCTATTTTAGTGAATTGATGTTTGGGCTATATCATTCACATACTCATGGCTCTTTCTCACTGGCAGTTCTTTTTGTCTCTAAGATAACTAGAAAGGTAACTCCTGCTCTTCCCAACTTGATTTTCCAGGTAAAAATACTGAATCAGAAGTTGGACTTTAGTAATGTCCAGGCAAAATGTGGCTCTAAAGACAATATCAAACATGCACCGGGAGGTGGCAATGTGAGTAACTGTGGGTTGAACTCAACACCTTTAGTCTTGGTTCTTCCTTAAGTTATGACCATTTGTGGAAACCTTGGGGTTACCAATTTCGACACCCCGTTCCATCTACCCTCTCAAAGTCACAAACACCTGCACTTCCATGGTCTAAAAAGCCTTTCCTAAACCTTTCTTCTGGGTTCCTCTCTGGTCCTGAGCTAAAAAATACAGATAACTTCTCTTCCCCAAACTGTGCACTCTTTCAGGTTCAAATTCTCGATCAGAAGTTGGACTTAAGTAGTGTGCAGTCTAGGTGTGGTTCCAAAGATAATATCAAACATGTACCCGGAGGTGGAAAAGTGAGTACACAGGGGCCCGTTTGTTGGTGTTTAACCAAAAATCATACTAAAGAGACTTTAATAGTAGGAATGCACCGATATTACAATTGTTGCTGATACTAATAATCCAGTTTGCCCAATAACCGATAAATTGCTTTTGTCTAAATGCATAAAATATAAAATCAGTGCTTTTAAATGCTAAAAGTGAATTTTGGCATCACAACATCAAAAGTACAATATGAAAGATGGATATATTCGTTTCGAGATTTGTTTAAGATTACATTTAACAGTGTAATTTATTAAAACATTAGTGCTTTTAAAGATTACATTTATCTAAATCACTTATTTTAAATATGGAAATATGGCAAATGAGCATTCACAATTAAATGGATATAGTACTGATGTATTGTGTATTGTGTTTTATATTAGTGCAGGGCAAATACTGAATGGTTTCTTAGCTAGGACTTTATGATCACTCTAAATCTCGTAAATTCTGTTTTATGGTGGTTTATTAAATTTTCACCTCAATCTTCATTTTTTTTGTTAGCTTTTCATATTTTCTTTTGCAAAACCTCCTAAAACTGTAACATTAATTCATTGTTAATCTTTATATGTTTAAGCTTTTACTCGGAAGTACTTACTTGCTGTTTTGTGGCATTGACATTTTGTGGCAATTACACTGCACTCAAAACAGGAAGCTCCCATACTTCAATTTTCTATATAATTTTAAGACTGATTTTGACTTTGAGGAAAGCCTGTCTGCTTAAAAAAACAGATGACCAGACCACCACTAAAATCCAAATCCTTAATGCCAACCGGCCTGTCATTAAGGACAGTCAGTGCACTCATTAAAAGTACCAGCGACTGATCCATAGAGATCCTTATGCACTCAAGATGAGTTGCTCTCGTCTTCTGTTGAAGGACATCAGCTCTTTAGCACAAAGGGGTCTTGCTGTAGCGCTCTGGTCAGTCGAGTGCTGCTTTGTGGTGAGCAGTTGGCTTGAGCTGAGAGCTGACCTCACCCTGAAGACACTGAGGCCTTTTAATACAGGAAAAAAAAAACAACAGCTGTGGCTATGAGGTCATTGCTTCTATTTTTGGGAGCAAGGATGGTACACAATTGTACCGTTCTCATGTTGTCTCCTCAATCTATGGTCTAAAGTGAAGAACAAATTAGTGTAGTAGACCAATGACCATCTAAAATAATGAAGGGGTTGTGGTTCATCATCATTTGGGGTTAGATTACATCTCTATTAATACAAATTGGTTTTAAAAATGATATTCTCAGAGATGACTAAACCACCAAGAGGGTGTTTTGTGTTTAGGGGTCTCAGAAGTTTACTGACCAGTTGTACAACCCGAATTCCGGAAATGTTGGGATTTTGTTTTTAAATTTGAATAAAATGAAAACTAAAAGACTTTCAAATCATATGAGCCAATATTTTATTCACAATATAACATAGAGAACATAACAAATGTTTAAACAGAGAAATTTTACACTTTTATCCACTAAATGAGCTAATTTCAAATTTGATGCCTGCTACAGGTCTCAAAAAAGTTGGCACGGGGGCAACAAAGGGCTGAAAAAGCAAGACATTTTGAAAAGATTCAGCTGGGAGGACATCTAGCAACTAATTAAGTTAATTGACATCAGGTCTGTAACATGATTAGCTATAAAAGGGATGTCTTAGAGAAACAGAGTCTATCAGAAGTAAAGATGGGCAGAGGCTCTCCAATCTGTGAAAGAGTGCGTAAAAAGATTGTGGAATACTTTAAAAACAATGTTCCTCACCATCAAATTGCAAAAGCTTTGCAAATCTCATCATCTACAGTACATAACAACATCAAAAGATTCAGAGAAACTGGAGAAATCTCTGTGCGTAAGGGACAAGGCCGAAGACCTTTGTTGGATGCCCGTGGTCTTCGGCCCCTCAGACGACACTGCATCCCTCATCGTAGGGCCCTATGAAATCCGTTTTATTTTTTCCCAAATTCCGTTTTATTTTTTTCTAAATTCTGTTTTTTCCGTTTAAATTTTTCTGGATTCCGTT
>JAFVLL020007112.1:0-23256 GCA_021397915.2 Tor tambroides | reverse complement strand
CAGCAGTCCCAAAGACCTGGGGGCGGCGAGGTAGGAAGCGCTGGAATGTCGCCGCCTGCTTCTTCGCCTCCTGAAACCTCTCGACGACAGTGTCTACTGAGCCGCTGAAGAGGCCAGAACGTGATAGAGGGGCATCCAGCAGGAAGAATCTGTCCTTATCTTGAAGTTCGGACAGATTCAACCACAGGTGTCTCTCCATGGCCACGAGAGCTTCCATGGAACAGCCAATGGCTCTGGCCGTTTCCTTGGTGGCCTGAAGCAACAGATCTGTGGCCTGACGCAACTCAGCGACTGTGTCGGATTCCTCTCCCTCCCTATTGTCCAGGTCTTTTAGCAGGTCGGTCTGGTACGCCTGCAACACCACCATAGTGTGCAGACATGCACCGGCCTGACCTGCCGCCATATACGGTTTCCCAACCAGGCTGGATGTCAGTCTTACTGGCCTGGTGGGAAGCTTCGGGGCCTTCAGGGACGATGCTGAGGAGGGGGAGAGATAGCTCGCGAGTGTCTGCTCCACTGCTGGCACCGCCCCATATCCCTTCTCACTCAGCCCCATGATGTTACAGTAATTTGACACATTGAGGCTGAAGAGTCGGGACGAATATGGTTTATCCCATGATCTCGTAACCTCAGCATGGAGATCGGGGAAAAATGGAAGGCCCCGTCGTGAAGGTTGCGATCTGGCTTTAAGGAAACGCTCGTCCAGTTTGCTCTTGGGACAAGCGTCCTGTTTCTCGGCCGGCCAATCGATGTTCAACTTGGCTACGACACGAGTCACAACCTCCACGAGCTCCTCATATGCGAGGGACTGCAGTGGCAAGTCCGCAGTCTCCCCTGTGTCGACGCTCATCACATCAACCTCCTCAGAGGAAGATAGATTAAGCGCCTGGCTCTCTCTCTGGGGGGAAGAAACTGCGGGGCGGCCTTCTGATCCCTGAGAGCGAGCTGTGGATCTAGCGAGTGAGGACCGAGAAAAGGACGAGCCCTCTCGGATCCCTCTGCTAAATCCACTTGCGATCCCCACGATAACAGCTGCCGCTGTGCCTCAGCAACAGCGGGGCCGGACCCAGCAGGATCGCAAACCTGGCCGCTTTCATCGAAGACGGCCAAGCGAGAGTGGAGCACACGGAGCAGAAGAAGCTCGCAATCATGACAAGCAGCCCCCTCGAGGGCTGCATATGCATGCTCCGCTCCCAAACAGACGACGCACAAATCATGTGCATCCCCACCCGAGAGATAGCGTTTCACGACTTGAAACGCCATCTGCTTGCCACATCTTTCTTAGTTTTACACAGGCATTTTCTCGCTTTCTAACAGAGTTCTCTGACTGACTGACTGTGCTTTGCATACACACACACCACAGACGCGCTCGCTGAAGAGAAAAAGCTAACATATGCGCTTGCCGGGTGCGCTTTATGCCTCCTGGTTGCTCACGTCACCCCGCTCGTGACGTCTCGCTTCGCTATTGGACTGATTTCACACATGCTTCAGTACGGTGTCTCGCCAGGGGCGTTCCCAAAGCGTTCGACGCAGCTCGAGCTCCTGAAGGGGAACTCAACATTCAAACTTTTATTTGTAGCATAAAAGTATTTGAATATTAGACGAAAAGACAATGATACAAGATTGTGTACTTAACGGATTTAGTGAGGGAAACTGCAATCCAATTGCAAATGACAATCAAATTAAATGCTAGGAGAAAAAAACAAAAAACTAATTTGCTCGCTGCTACTCTCTGATTGGTGGAATTGTCTTTACAGCATCATGGGTAATGTAGTTTTTTATTTTACTAGCGATTTTGCAGTTTTTTACACAATTATGTGAATCATAATTTGAAATAACGTGAACTGTTGGTTTTAACAAAAACATGTACCATCGATTAACAATCTCAGAGCTCACAGTAGGTCTGTCTTTAAAGGTTTGTAAGTTATCATTAAAAATCCATTTCCCTATGGAGAAAATGAATGGCATTTTTACTTCTGGAACCCAACTGTTGCACTCAATTAATGTTACTCAGTACTTACATGTATAGTTACATTGTAATACAGACATCTTAAAATAAATTGTAACCAAGATTCAACACAATCTCATGGCAGTTTGTAAGAATTGTACAAAATTGGTGGCTAATTCCTATGAATTTGTGCAATCTCATTTGTATGTTTTTTGTACAAACTGCTTATGCTCCAGTGATGTTTATTTTTAAGGGTGGGCCTTCATTCATACTTTTTTTTTCTGAAAATAAAACTTTTACATCATATGAATTTATACGAAATCACCACCTTGTAAAATAGTTACATTTTCCTGCAAAATGGGATTGGTAGTATTTGACATCAGAATTCACCTTTTATTTGAGACCATGATGCACTTATTCAAGTAAATGGTTTGCTTTATGGAGCAAAATTATTCTGCAGATTCATGCTGCAAACAGAAACTGAGTAAAATGTTGGGTATTCATATTTTTTAATTTTTTCTCTGACTGCGTTCTGCTTGGTGGCACCCAAAGTTAGACATTATGCATTCCAGTAGCCTGTTTGTGCATGCATAATTGATGTCTGCTATGACACACTTGCAGTCTGGTTTGATAGGATGACAGTGGATCTCGCTGAAGACAGCTGGAAGCCTGACATGAGCTCTAATGATTCACATCAGGAGGTAGATGTGGCCATCTCATAGAAAATGATTTGTGGGAAAAAAAGAATACATCACTGGGATGAAATCTCAACAAATTGCAAACACTGAGTACCTGTCAGCCATGTTTGCATAGCACAACTAGTGTCAGCCTCAAGTGGCACACCTGCGGACCTCCCACAGTCTGTCTGCAGACTGCACACAAAACCACTGCAAGCTCCAAACAGATTTCATTTGTTGGTCAAAGTGGGTGGTTCTTGGCTAAAATGAGCTGTGTTGCAGGGATGATGTATTTTTGTAGGCCAAAACCTGGAAATGAGTTAGCATTTTGGCACTTCCAGTTTCATCATCCAGAAGGCAAGAGGTTTTTTTTAATGGGTTTTTGGTTAAATGCTTTAAGTAATGTCTGTGGTTAACACAGCTCAAGATCAAGATATTTTCCTGTTTTATTCTATGATGTATATACAAGTTATACCCCCTTGTGAAATTTTAAAGCTTTTACTTTTCTTGAAAAAACAGTTGCTAATAAGTGGCTAAATGGGACTTCAAGGTTGACATTAAAAGTCCTTATGCAAATCAGAAAAACCCATCTATTCACTAGTCACTTTCACAGCCTCGTTGTGTTTATAATCACACTCTGGCAAACTACTCTAACTCAAACTTACAGACAATTTTTTTTTTAGATAAACACTGAATGAGTTGTTGAAGCTTAATGGTGGAGACTTTGAAGTCATGCAACTGTGGTGTAGTTCGTTTATAGCCTATGTTTAGATTTTATTGACTGTATTTAGGCTTCAAAATTCATTAAAGGTATCCTCAACTTTAGTTACAACTTTATGTGTAATGTTGCTGTTTGAGAATAAAAAGATCTGCAAGATTACCAGTGTTAGGGGTAACGCATTACAAACAACGCTAGTTACGTAATCAGATTACTTTTTTCAAGTAACTCATTACTTTTAAATTTACAAGAAAATACTTGAGTTACTTTTTCAAATACGTAACGCCAGTTACTTTGTTTTCCCATGTATTGACTGACAGGTCTCCTGTCCCCATGTTGAGAGAAATCGGAAATAAATGCAGAGGCGTTGAGTGCGCTGTGTAAACATGATGTTACTGTAGTTCTAGACTAAATGTGAACATGCATTTACTGATCTCGCTTGCACAGATTCAGTATTCCTCAAAATGAATAAAAAAATTGAAATGCCAACTCAGAATATGACACAAACCTGCAATAATTAAATATGTTAAATAACACAAATATCCTTTATGTATTTAAACTTATTTTATTAAGCCATGCCTTTGCTGCTGACCTTAGATGATCCAAATCAACCACACTAATAAGCAAAAAATGACTTTAGATGAACATAACATTTGTGTTTCATTTTTTCATTGCTGAAGAGTGTTGTACTTTCTTCTCCTGCATCATATTCTTCATACAATCAGGAATGGCAGCACAGCTGGAATGTTTGTTTGAGCTGCGTCCTCTACTGTACAGAAGTGAATTCACATTTCCTTCAGCCTGAGGCTTTATTCATTTCACTTTTGGTGTGAAAGGGCTTTTACATTTGCCAAAAATAGAACTTTTTATTTTAAAAACAAACATGCAAGCCCAGCCCAGATTTACAAATCAACGTAACACATTACTTTCCATAAGAACTAAGTAACATAATTAGTTACTTTTTAACTTTCCCCAGCACTGAAGGTTACAAACCTCAAAGTCCACTCTAAAAAGGAGATATTCTCTGTAACAGAAAACAATTTTCAAGAACTACAACAAATGGCTCATTTGGATTACAGGGTGTTTCTTCTAGATATTCTGAAGATATTTGAATTTTTAATCATTCTTGCTCACAGAACGCGCAAAAAAGAGGATAAGGCGTGGTTAATTGAGCTGCGCTATAGAATTAGAAAAAGTGCTGCTTTAGTAGTGCTGTTTTTTCAACCCTGATTTCAAAACCCTTTGTGTAGCCTTCAGGTGGCCAAATTTATTTTTAACACTGTTCCTGAACTTTATAACCCCATCGTTTATCTGTGTGCTACACATTTTACTGAGGACAGCAGTATGGCAAAATTGACACCATCATTGTTATTTACAGCTAAGCAGATGAAACTCGCAGTTATGTTAAATGTGTGTCATTTCCGGAACACGCTCTAAGCGGTTGGCCAATCACAATGCACTGGGCTAGCTAACCAATCAGAGCAATTAATCCCGTTTCAGAAGGGGGGGGGTTCATTGAAACGGTAACTAAATGTGGCTTTTGAGACAGAATGGGAAGACAGGTGCTGCAATAATTTAAAATATGTGAAAAAATAATGCATTTTTAGGACAATCAAACAGGAAAACCTAGTCTAGTACACATCAAAAACCAAATCAAGACTTCGTAAAAGGGCATAATAGGGCCCCTATTTAAGTTGTGTTCATTTCTGAAGATTATCATTATGAACAAAATGTGCAAGAATCATAAACTTCTGTTGGTCACAGAGCTTATTTTCTGAAATATTCCAAAAACGAATGGAAAAATCCTATTGGGTTTTTTGTGGAGGGAACCAGGGTGATGCTAATTTCGATGTTGGCCAACAAAAATATGTGATCAATGTGGTGCTCTATTGGACCAGACTGTGTAAAGTCTGGCTACACAATCAAACTCCATTATAAATATAGATTTTTGAGTTCCATCCCACTTTTTCCTCAGAAATGTTTTATTTTTCAATTCTTCAAAGTTTTTCCTCTCTTTACTGTCTTTGAGAGTGACGCAACAGTGGCCATTGTTACAATTAGCTGTAGGCCAAAATAAAAGACATTTATGTACAGTTTATTATACAGACATTTATCATTAAACAGTTATTTACAATGTTTAGGCATTCTAAACATGTAGATTAAATTAAGCTTGGAATGAAATCTTTCAAGCAGAACTAAACGTTTGACAATCACGACAGAATGATTAGTATTTAAATACCAGCCCACAGGATCTAATGTTAATAAATAGCTAGGAGGTGTCACATGATCAAGTGCTACTGACAATGTACAATAAAATAAACTAGCATTACAGTACAAATCTACAACCAGGCCGTTGTGCCTTCAGGACGTTCATTAAAAACGAAGGAGCGGGACCTTCTCCTGGTCATAGTGGGTGGGCCTGCCCTCTTGGTCAGGGTCAAGTAGATGTCGGAGGTGAGGAATCGTGGGTAGCAGTCTCTTTTCATTAAGCTGTAGATTTTATTTTGTGCTACATCAAAGCAGGACCTATTGGGCTTCAGGATGTTCTTCTCAATGGTGGCCTTGGTTGAGTGGTCGAT
Organism: Tor tambroides; assembly: GCA_021397915.2. Classification (NCBI taxonomy): domain Eukaryota; kingdom Metazoa; phylum Chordata; class Actinopteri; order Cypriniformes; family Cyprinidae; genus Tor; species Tor tambroides. The sequence goes on along the minus strand of JAFVLL020007112.1, from coordinate 17,334 downwards.
GTTGATCTGAGGGGAAAAGAGCAAAACGTGAGGACGTCAAAAAAATTCAGGAATTGTGCACTATGATGAAAGACAAGACACTTGAAGTTATGCAAGATGAAAAATTATGTCGTAAGTTAATTTTTGTGGGCCAACTATGATTTCGCCATATAGCTGATCTGTGTTTTCTTCTGCTTTAGAAAAAGCTTATGAGCAGGAGATTCTCAGTAGCTTGTCTTTCAGCCCTTTCAGTCTATTTTTAGAATTCTTGTTTTTCATGTGCAGAACTTCAGAGAAAAATACATCCACTGTAAAAGTCTGAGACCAGGCTGAAAAGCCTGGAAACAAATTTAGTATTTTGAAAACTTTTAAAACAAAAAGAAGTTGTAAAATGAAGAAGAGGTACTGACAGTTCAGCCTTTTTTCTGGGTCACTAATCAAATTTAAGCAAATTTGTGATATTTGATCTCATTTGTAAAATGTTTTATATTAAAGCACACGAAACAAAAAAGAGAATGAAACCTTTTTCAGTTTTAGTTTCAACTGTGATGTGGTGTAACCATTAAGTTAAAAGTAAAAACATCACCTTAATCATTATTTTCAATAATAATAATAATAATAATGTAATATATTTTTAAAGTAAAATTATTTTTCACAAATGTCACTAATTATTATTCACAATAATTTGTAATGAATTGTCATAATATCAGTACAATTGTACGACCCTAACATTTCTGACTTCATAACCCCCAAATCTTTGTATGCATGAGTTGCATTTTAATATTTGTTAATAAATTAATAGATTCACACAAACAAATGAGTGCCATGTCATTGACCTATATTTGCAAAACCAAATACAAAGACATTCTGACACACTTTTTGCTGACACTGTTGTGCTGTTAATACAATTTATGGCAAATATTGTATTAGGAAAATTAGGATAAAATAAAGTAATTTTCATTAGTACTATTGTCACGATTTGGCTGCTACAGTGCGTGAACGAGGAGATGAAGGAGATACACATTCACAGTCTTTATTACCAACAAGATAGCCAGGAACACACAGGTAGAGCAGGGTGTAGACAATTCAGTACCAGACAGGAAACACAGGGCAGAACACACTATAAATACTAAACATAACGAGGGGAAGACTAGACACACCTGGAACCAAATTAACAGATAATAAAACTAGACGAGGACAGGAAACAGGAAAACCCAAATAAGGACATGGAAACACTGGGAGCACGTGGAAACAAAACACAAGACACAAACACAAGCCTGACAAATATCATTTGTCTGTTTCATTTGTTATTTACACACTTTTCTTTTCTGACCACAGCACTTGCTCTGACTCATTCTCCCTCTGTCCAGGCCACAGTTGCTACTTCTTAAAAACCGTTTCTCTGAAAATATTACATCAGACTAACAGATGTGTCTGTTGAACAGCAATTCTGCAGTTTTTATGCATGCAAAGCTCCTTTTTTATGCATAAATAAAAGTGATATAGTTTTAAGGTTTTCCTTTACCAGCAACGATAAGATAAAGTTGACTTTCAGTAGTGCTACCTTTCATTCTTAGCTGCTTTATTCATTCTTACTTTGGTCAGACTAGAGCGAGTGGTCCCACTGCCTCATTTTCACTTCTCAGTTTTTCAGAGTCTATTTTCTCAGCTGTGTGGGCGGCTGAGGGGGAGTTTGCAGCCAAAAGCAGGAAAACCACACGGTCACATATCTGCCCCCAGTCATGTGGCCGGGGGCTGACAATGGCCTCTGCGCGAACACAGTGGAAGGTCTCTGATGGTGATGCAGCTCTGCACTACACCACAGATATCATTTAACAGAGCTGTGTTTGTTTTTAATGTGACTCCCACTGAGGTTACACGAAACGCTGCTTCACTAACAGTAACGTAGCTTCGTTCGTCACCAAAAATGAGCTTTCCAAAAAAGCATGTGTTTATTTGTTGTGGGGACTACTAAACAGGTTGCAGTGGAGTAAATTAGTTCACTCAAAAAAGGAAAATACTGAATACTTGGAACCAGTGTTGGGGAAAGTTACTTTTTAAAGTAATACATTACAATATTACGGTACTTAGTTACATTTTATGGAAAGTAATGCATTATGTTTCTTTTGCATTACTTTTTGTCACCTGGGCTGGACTTGTTTATTTATTTATGTAACATATACATATATATATATAACAAAAAACCTTAAAGTTATAATTTGGCAACTGTAAAAGCCCTTTCACACCAGAAGTGAAATTAATAAGTCTCAGGCTGAAGCAAGTCCCTCCAACTCACTCCCAATTTCTCTCAAGATGGGACAGAAGAGGTTTCAGTGAATAAATGGGAAATCAAAATTACTTGTTACTTATTTGAAAAAGTAACTCTGATATTTTCTTGTAAATGTAAAAGTAATATGTTACTTTACTAGTTACTTGAAAAAAGTAATCTAAGTAATTCGCATTACTTGTAATGCGTTACCTCCAACACTGTTCGCAACAAAAGTTGCATGTTTTGCAACTTAATAACTCTGATATTTTCTTGTAAATTTAAAAATAATGTTACTTTACTAGTTACTTGAAAAAAGTAATCTGATTACGTAACTCGCATTACTTATAATGCATTACCCCAACACCGCTCGCAACAAAAATTGCACGTTTTGTAACTTAATAACTCTGATATTTTCTTGTAAATTTAAAAATAATGTTACTTTACTAGTTACTTGAAAAAAGTAATCTGATTACGTAACTCGCATTACTTGTAATGCATTACTCCAACACTGCTCGCAACAAAATTTGCACGTTTTGTAACTTAATAACTCTGATATTTTCTTGTAAATTTAAAAGTAATACATTACTAGTTACTTGAAAAAAGTAATCTGATTACGTAACTCGCATTGCTTGTAATGTGTTACCCCCAACACTGCTCGCAACAAAAGTTGCATGTTTTGCAACTTAATAACTCTATTTTCTTGTAAATTTAAAATTAACACATTACTTTACTAGTTACTTAAAAAAGTAATCTGATTACGTAACTCTCATTACTTGTAATGCGTTACCCCCAACACTGCTCGCAACAAAAGTTGCATGTTTCTGCTTATAACTTTAAAACTGTCTAAATGGTTCATTTCTTTGTTCAATTCCTTGAATTGTGCAAATTTCAATTATAGAATTTAAATCTAAATCTTCCTTGTTCAAATTCATGCTAAAGTTGTTATATTTGCAACATACTGGCTAAAGAGTATAAAACATAGGCAAAAATGCTAGAATTTTGAAATAATGTCACGGATAACGTAATCTGGAATAATGTCATTTCACATGCCGTTTTAAAAAAAAAATTGTTTCAGATCACCAAAAATGTTCAGTCACATATTGAATTATTGCCGTTCCACATGGTTTGCCAGAAAAACCTTAACAAATTTGCCCTTCAAGAAATCAAACAGAAAGTGAGGAATTTTACTGACATAAAATGTTCTAAAAATCATTGTCACATTACAGGGATAATATAATATAATATAATATAAAAATTAGTTGCAGTACTACCAACTGGTCTAAAATAATAACACTTTAAATAATGGTAAAATTGTTAACATTTTATAATAAGGTCCCATTAATTAAATTCAGAAGACTTGGCACATAGTGCACTTAGAACAAGTTGTATGGAGCACTCTTATGATTTAAAACAGGAATGTTTTAAGCCTTTTTAAAGCTTGAACACTCAAGTCTCCATTTATTTTAATCTTATGGAAAAGAGTGAACAGCATGTTCTTTCAAAATTATTATTTCACAGAAGGAAGAACATTTGGAATGACATGAAGGTTTTCTACAGTTTTTTTGTCCACTAGGATTAATGGAAAGGTATTTTCAAAAATCTGCTGGGCAAAGTGCACAATAGAACAGGTGCTTCTATTCTTTGTGCAAAATTAAAACCCTGTTCTTACTGTTCAAAATGCAGACAGACAGAATGTGTATGTACCTCTTTGGGTGCTTCCTTGTCGATGAAAATGGCGTGTATCTGTTTGGCTTTCGACGGCAGTTTGGTTGCAGACTCAGTGGTCTTGAAGTCTTCACAGGCTAACCAAAACTCAATGTTCTCCTCGCTGAACTCAGTGCGCAGAAACCGCGTGAAGACTTCTACCCCATCTGAAACAAGATGCAACGTAATATTAATTGCTAAATTAAAACCTTAACAAATTTGCAAGACATCAAACAGGAAGTGAGGCATTATACCTGCAACGCTTTTGTATACTGACACAGACTGTTCTAACAATCATTGTCACATTACCATGATAATATAATGCAAATTTGGTTGCAGTACAACCAACTGGTCCAAAATAATAAAACTTTGAATAATGGTAAATTGGTAACACTTAACAAGAAGGTTCCATAAAATAATATTAAATAATACACTAAGAAGAATGAGCAATATATTTTTTGCCGTTTTTAATAATATTTTTTAATGTTAGTTAACTAATGTTAACAGTTGGAACCTTATTGTAAAGTGTTCCTGGTAAATTTACCGACAGACATTGAACTTCTTGTAAATTCACTAGCCGCAGTGCTATGGCCCATAGTAGTTGTTTGCAGCTATATTTATTACTATAATAATCTCTACAACTATGCTTATAGCCATGCATCCACAGAGACAGACAAAACACATTCCAGGTAGCACAAATCAAACTCTGTGTGTGTGTTGAACCAAACTATTCATTGTTTAGAATCACATGCAAACCAGAAAGTTCAGAACCCTGTGTAGTCACAAGCAGGTTTTGTCATCCTGTGGTTATGATGGGATGCACACTTCTACTTCAGTTCAGTATGAAACTGAGAAACATTCAGTATACTGCAGTATACTGCTAAGATGAACATACCTGAGTGACTCAGCAGCTCCTCAAATGAATCACCCCATCTCAGAGCCACGTCTGGCGCGATGCTGTTCAAATCACATTAATCAGGAAAGCTTTAAGTGTTGGAAAGGTGCTGCTATGAATAGTGTCATATTTATCTGAATCATCCTATCGGTGTTAAACTTTGACAATACTGCAGTTAAATAAATACTCCACAATTTCCTAATTAAATAGTTAATCAGTGTTTATACATGACGGAGACTCACTGGTTAGTTTTAGCTGGTGGTTTCTTCTCAGGACTGACATTTTCATGTGATCCAGACTTTGCCAGAAGAAGACTGAGTCGACTTTTTTTATCCTTACTCCTGCAAAGAGAGAAAGCAAAATCAATCAATCAATCAATCAATCAATCAATCAATCAATCAATCAATCAATCAATCAATCAGTCAGTCAGTCAGTCTGTCTGTCTGTCTGTCTGTCTGTCTGTCTGTCTATCTGTCTGTCTGCCTGTCTGTCTGTCTGCCTGTCTGTCATCTATCTATCTATCTATCTATCTATCTATCTATCTATCTATCTATCTATCTATCTATCTGTCTGTCTGTCTGTCTGTTTGTCTGCCTGCCTGTCTGCCTGTCTGTCGTCTATCTATCTATCTATCTATCTATCTATCTATCTATCTATCTATCTATCCGTCCGTCCGTCCGTCCGTCCGTCCGTCGTCTATCTATCTATCTATCTGTCTGTCTGTCTGCCCGCCCGCCCGCCCGCCCGTCCGCCCGCCCGCCCGTCCATCCATCCGTCCGTCCGCCTGCCTGTCTGTCTGTCTGTCTGCCTGCCTGTCGTCTATCTATCTATCTATCTATCTATCTATCTATCTATCTATCTATCTATCTATCTATCTATCTGTCTGTCTGTCTGTCTGTCTGTCTGCCTGTCTATCTATCTATCTATCTATCTATCTATCTATCTATCTGTGGCATCATATTGCATTGTGCATAAATGTATACATATGCAATCAGACACCGTATGTGTTACTTCCACCAGGCACCAAACTAAAGATTCGTGACAGCTATAAGGGGAAGTGTTACCACAGTGCTAGCTATAGGTACTGAAGCACAAAATTCTGTTTGACCAACAGCTATAAAGAACAACACGGTAAATAAGATTTCAAGTGAAACACAACAAACACAATCTGTCTACGTTTTTTTTATATTTAATTCTCATTGTTTTACATGCATTTCTAGTAATAGCAATAGTTGTACTTTCAGTTCTCAATATGTTTTCATCTCATCAAAGAAAGGATTTAGACATATCTCTGGTTCAGCACTGAGATACTACCACAATTATTCTTAATATAGGATATATTCATAAAACAAGGTACATAAGTCTAACGTGAAGCAGACACAACAGCAGGTGCATTTTACACTGATCTACGTTCTCTGGTGCAGGACGATTTTTTCTTTCGGCTTTTTTAATTGAAGCAAATAAAAGGTTGCTTTAATACGTCCCAAAGGTGCAACATTACAAAGATGAAAGACAAACAGATTCGTGTTTGGTCAACGATGAGCTCCAGAAATAAAGGAAGTCACAAACAACGAAGAGAAAACTACCCAAGTTTAATTTCAATACACTTGCTAAAAGAATATTCAAAAGCCCCAGAGGGTGAATGTGCAAGACATCATCTCTCCCCCCAATGCTTTCGGTGGTAATATGAGAAAAATGTGGGGAAAAAAACTGTACCTCAAGTGGGTCTCTTTCATTCTGCAGGCAAGCAGCTCGTCCTCACTGAGCATTTTGAAATATGCTTCCTCCTTGAGGGCAGAGAAGTTAAACTGAGGAAACAGAAACACAAAAATCTTCATACTCTTCCCTCTTGTTGACACTCACACATCAACACAGCAGGTCTTCGGTCTAGTGTAAACTACCAAACACTGAAGCTCATATTTGTGTGCTAAGTGTGTTAAGAGGTCATTTCCCATACCTGTTAAGATGACTTCCTGTCAGGGAAACTACCCACGGTTTACTGTAATATCTCTCTGCCTGGGTTTCCTTGCTGTAGGACATCCATCTGCAAAGTTGACATATTTTTACATTTTTTTCAGGCAATATGCTTTAGTCAAGTTTTACTTAACGTCCTACTTCCTTCTAAGCGACAACAGGATGGTGGGCTGTCAGCATGTGGTCAGAGGTTTCTGAAGTGCTCAGAGGGAGGACTGAAGACCCTGTAAGGACTGTGTTAGTATTTCCAACAGATCAGCAGACTTCATCATCTCAACAGTTATTATTTATGGATTATGTAAAGGTAAATGTTAATTATGGATGTCTGAAAACAATCTAAATCATTTTTCCTTTCTTAGAAAAGCATTGTATTCATGCATTCATCCATGTATCTTCAAAAAATGTTTTATTTAATTACTAAAATGCCAGGTGGTATAATCATGAAGCTTTTTTTTTTTTTTTTTTGCTTTTACACATTTTAATAATATCAAATATATTTTGCAAGTTGTTTTTTTAAAATACTGTCAAATGGCATATACTTAAAAAATCATGCTACAAATATCATGTTTTTATTATTTAGAAATATCAATAATAAATAAATAAATAAATAAAGGAAGGTCTACAGGTTTCTTCTCTGTGAATTTTCTTAACTTTACATTTTTTAACATTTAAAAGCAAAGCTGATTTATTATAAAGATTTTTTTATTACGCCCCACAAAAACAAAAACATATAACAATAAAATCATCAGAACAAGTATGGAAGTCTGTTGCAATTTTAATTATCTCTTCAATAAATTACCAAGTCATAATGTGAATTATTAATAAATTTTCAATAAATTATCCAGAAGTGTGTGAAACTGTCATTGACCCTCAGTCTCAGAAAAATGCAGCTGGATGCTCAGATTTTCAAGAGGTCTTGTGAAGCCTTCAGAGTAAGCTGAAACTAATCCTAGCGTTAGTTAAAAGACCAAAGAAACTGTCGAGAAAGACACACTGTGTATACCTACTGTGGCTGTTGCCTCTGCAGAGCCGTTATAATGATGGACAAATCTGTTTCGGCACAATAAATGACAAGAGGGAATAGAAATGTCCTCAGACAGAGACAAGGGTGACATCTTCATTTAATCAACAACTGTAGAGGCACACAGACCAAACCATACAATCCTCAGAGTGTCCTTTTGAGGGCAGGATCTCAAATGCATCACTTAAAGGCTTTGGGCAGCGCTTAGTAAAACTTTTCAATTTGCATACACAGACATCAACCATTCACACATTTGCAGAATTAAACACTCCTTACGTGCTGACAAATATAACCGCTTCTGCCAAATTTAGTTCATCAATACACACACACACAGACACAGACACAGACACACACACACACACACACACACACACACACTGGTTTGCTATCCTTGTGGGGACTCTCCATAGGCGTAATGGTTTTTTTGCTGTACAGACCGTCTTTTCTATTGCCCTACACCAACCCCACACCTAAACCTAACCCTTACAGGAAACTTTCTGCATTTTTAGATTTTCAAAAAACTTAATTCTGTGTGATTTATATGCTTGTTTACCCATGGGCACCTCGATTTAGGTCCCCACCGTGACACAAGTCCCCATGATTCTGTGTGTATTCAGGTTTAAGTCCCCACCAGGATATAAAAACAGGTGTACACACACGCGCACACACACACGCACACACACACACACACACACACACACACACACACACATACACAGAGTAGTGTAAGGACATATATTTTTACTTTTTTATATAAATTTTATAAATATACATATATCTTAAAATAGACATTTTGGTTAAATGAAAGATTTATTTTTTAAAATACATTTGGGACTATAAAATATAAAAATATTTTAATATTTTAAATCTAAAAATATCTAAATATATTTAAATTAAAAATATATTAAAATGAGGATAATATTTTTAAAAAATATATTTTAATATATTTTATATATATACACACATAAATACACATAAATACACACACACACACACACACACACACACACACACACACACACACACACACTCTCTCTCTCTCTCTCTCTGTATAACTATCTTTGTGAGGACATTCATTGACACAATGCAATCTCTAGCTCCTTACCCTAACCCAACCCATCAGAACTAAGTACCTCACCCAAACCCTTACCCTAAACCTACCCTTTACCCAATTATAACCTGACCCCTAAAACAAAGTCTTTTACCCTCAAACAAGCCTTTAAAGGGGTCTCAGAAAGTGAGGACCGGCCAAAATGTCCTCACTTTACAATTTTGTCCTCATTCTGATGGTCTAAAACTGGCCCTCACAAAGATAGCTGTACAAGTACACACACACACACACACACACACACACACACACACACACACACACACACACACACACGCACGCACACACGCACACACACACGCCTGATTTAATTTCAACTTCTCATCAAGAAAAATGTATACACTACGCAAATTTTCCTCTGTCATGTCAAATATTAAACAATATGCTGCTTAGACACTAAAAGCATCTATTACCATAAGACAGCTTTTCGTGAGGAAACAAATATATTTAAGCTGTGAATGACAAGTGACACCTTAAAATGTGAAAAGATTGCAAAGTTTTTGTACACAGTTCAGAGAGCATCTTGATTGGTAAGGTTATGAGCAATTTTAATCTGTCAATGAGTATTATTACACGTAATATGTTTTTATTATGAAGTAGTAGCTTGAGACTGTGAGTTATTCAGAAAATCTTCTCTCAGGATGTTTTTCATCAGTCTTTTACATCAAAGTTTTACTCAAGCATGATTCATTTGTTATAGCCGTCAGATTCTCATAAGCTCTTGACAAAAAAGGGAAATGCGAGACAGACAGAAATTGAAAATGAAATGTGCTGACGAGAAGAGCTACTTCCTGTCTTTAACGCTGGCGAAAACACATCTACTGACATCGACAAATGCCCTTTGACACCTGATTTGCATCTCAACTGCAGTGAGTTCATCAGGTTTTGGAGTTTCAGGATTGCGCATCCTTTAGAAGTGAATTGAGAATGCTTTTCAAATTCCAATTCACTTCCTGAATTGAATCTGGATTCAGCCAGGAAAAACGATGCATTCATTCTAATTTAAATTTAAGGAAGAAAGATTCAAATGGATGAACTTCTAAGAATTATATATTACTGCTGTAAATAACACATTGCCCTCTTCAGTATGAAATTGCATATAAACATGTTGTCATGCAACATACGGGGCGTTTCCAGAATTTGGATGATCTTAATAATCAGTGCTCTGAATGGCACCGATAGAAATTTGTATGTAAATTATACTACATATTGCATAATAAATTTACTTTTATGGATCATGGTGAAGGAACACTTTTGATGCCAATATCGTGTTTTTTTCTAAAGTCACCTAAAACTGGTGGACATGTTGTGGTGCTGTATTAGAAAATGTTTTGTGGTAATTGTCAATATTGGTAATTTGGTAGTTGTGGTAATTTGAGGTTAATCATCTTAAATAAATAATGCTCATAAAACAACAACAACAACAGCAACAACAACAATAATAATAACAGTTTTTTATGTTTCTGATTAGTTTATATTTATTGTTTAAATATTTATTCAATTATTTTTACTTTATATTTATATTGTCATTTTTAATTTTGAATTAAATTAAATTCTGTTTTTATTTATTATTATTATTATTATTATTATTATTATTATTTATATATTTACGTTATACATTTTACTGTTTATTCTGGATTGCAATGTTGAATTAAATTAAAATCTGTTTTGTGTTTATTGTTAATATTGGACTTAAGGTAAGTTAACCAGCATAAATAAAAATATGCATAACAACAACAACAACAACAATAACACTACTACTACTCCTATTATTATTATTATTATTATTATTATTGTTGTTGTTGCTTTTTAATATTTTAGATTGCAATTTTGAATTATAATTCACTTTTCTTTCCATTTCAATTTCTATGTGTTGCAGCCAATTCAGTGAACTAAAGACTCATGGACTGAAAGACGCTGATTCTTAAATTCTGAATATTAGATCTTGAACAGATCTGAGCAGACTGTTCTCTTGCCACACAGACAAGACTTTGATCACTGATGTGGTAATGCCATCCAGTACATCCACATTTTTTCCGGTACTAAAAGAGCTTGTTCCTCAGCGGATCACTTTCATTCCTCCAAGAGCAGAAGTGGCTTCAAACCGAATGGTTAGTGGCCTGCGGTTAAAGGGACGCTCGTGTGGTGGAGTCTGGCCCTCTGCTCTCATCTATCCAAGGGCACTATAGCATCTGTGATGGTAGACTTCCTACTGTCTCCTTTCTCTGCAACTGCCTTTTCATCATTTGTTTTAGCATTCCCTTTCTGCCCATCACACATGCTGATTGAAGGCAAACAGGGCTGTCAGTAGGGCGTGTGTTCGACCGAGGGAATTCAAGCCCTGACTGGATTTACATTCATGAGTCATCAGCTGCTTTAAATATTATTTGCCATTCATTATTCTGAAACAACATATGATTTTACATAGTTGTGTGACTTTTCAGTTCATTCCAATTTAAAGGAAAGCTGAAGGTAAAATGAATTCATGCTCACCACATCCTTATAAAAATGTCCTGTGATATATAACATAGCACTAAATGATGACCATATTTCTGCACTATGGTATTTACATGGTACTTCCTAGGATTCCAATGTGCAAAAAACATGGTACTGCTATGGTATTAAGAGTACTGATTCAGTAGACAGCAAAATCATAACAAAAGCCCCTTCAGTCAAGTGCGCAAAAACACACCATCAGATATGATCTCATCAGACTTTGAAAAAGAAACAGTTTGTTGTGTTATGATCATCTGCGAGCTTATGAGAAAGCCAGTGACTTTCAGTAAGTTCATTTCCCTAGCAGTTGAAAATAACCCCAGACACCTGCTTAACAACAACATAAAGGCAGTCAGCTTCAAGTGACGTCACTTCCTTACCTACACACTTGACAGCTTTGGATACAAAAATTACCCACCAGGCAGGATGCAGGGTTTTTCTCACAGAAAACTGTGAAGAAATTAGAGATGTATAGTAGATATCAGCAAGCCACTATCATATGAGTAGAGGTTTTTCAGGGATATGACACCTAAAGAAAAACACCTTTTTACTAATTTACTGGAACAGATCAAATTCTTGACACAGACAGGCCAGCTTTATTAATGGTACTGTCTGACACCATCAATACATGCCGATGTTTAGCAATGACCCTGATGTGTCAGGGACTCTTCAAGCAAACCTCAATAGCCTCCAGTTATACACTGATGCTGTGCACTGAAACATGCAAACAATAGCCTACAGTACGGTGCAAAGTTAATGGATAGTTCATCCAAAAAATGCATTTTTTTCGTGTCATTTACTGCACTTGAGAGTAAAATTGCAGACATTAAGACACAATATATCTTCAGAGAATTATATATTTATATATCTCTTTATAAAATTACCTCTTTATATATTTGACATACGTGGGAAAGTCATGACAGAACTTTCATATTTTGGTGATCTCTTCATCAATGGAGCTGTCACATTTATAGAAAACATTGTAGAAATTAAACAGCAAATAGAGAATGAGACCTATACAGAGAATAACAACTGAGTATGTCATGAGTAATGTCCATGCTTTTAATAGGTTACTCTCATGCAATTCATTTAAGGCCTAAGATAGTGTTGAAAAGAGTTTTGCTGCCCACTACAGGACAACCTGACTGTTTCTGTCTCATGATGTCCACCAAGGAGTGAAGGTTTGACAGCATCTTTCTCAATTGATGGTCATTCAAAATTAGCTGTGTATTCTAAAAATTTGTAAGCATTTAAATTATATTAAAACAAATATTTGATTATTTTATAATATTTGATTATTTTATTATAGTGTGTTTTAACAGTCTCCAGTTCTTTTTCACATGGCTTTTACAAAGTGTAAATTACGTGCACAAGAGCAAAGAGGGAGAATTTCAAATTTGCATTCTTCTAGGGTCATGCACTAGCCAAGCAACTTCCACTGACATGACCTTGAATGCTAACGGATAGCTTTGTCCAGGCCTTATACTCCTCCTTGAATTTGACAGGTCACTTGACAATTTTAGGCTGACCCTTAAAGCTAAAGCAAACCATTTTGTCATTTGGCGACCTTTATACTGTGAAAAACTTTCACTCGTTTGCTGAATGTAAAAGCTTTTACAGAAGCCACTTGCTAAGAAACACTCTTCACCTCCTGAGTAAGTACACAACTTAGCAACTATTTGTCTGAATCACCAAATGTCATTCCTAAACACTACATTTCTCTTAAATGTTCAGATGTTATCAAATTTGAAAAACACAGCATCTTCACAGTTGTCCTTTTCTGGGCTCTTCCTCAAAGTCGACACGAAATGAAAATGGACTTTTTTAATATGCTGTTTTACTTGCTACTCCAAAAAATAAATAAATAAAATGTAAAAAATGTAGCTTAATAATAACTCGCTCCGCCTCCACAACTTTTCTTTTCCACTACAAACATAAAATGGGTGGCTAATGCCAAGTTGAAGGGAAATTTTCATGAATTTTCAAGTTGTAATGCGTTTTATCTCAGTTGTGCAGCTGTGTTAGATAAAAGATGCTTTCCAAAATGTAGATTCATGCAGCTGTGTTTATCTGCCAGTCATTGCAGGGAGTAGCAGAATGATTGTCTTTTCTCTCAAATTTGTTACTCAGCTTTCAAAACTTGCTGTAAACATAATTATTCAAGTCAGAAAGCTTGACGTGTATCACCTCACGTATCAGTAGTTGTCAAACAGTACCCAGGTTTCCCTGGGGGAAAATGTTTGGAGAATAAGAAACATTCACTAGCACTCTTGTGACACACTCGAAGTGATTCAAGTGCTAAAGTATCTGCCTGCAGACGAGTTAAAGGTGATGTGTGTCATTTTTCCATACTTTCTCATCTCCAAACTTAACAGCGGTGAAAACTGCAAGCCGTGCGCAGGTTGATTCCCTCAAAAAGAGTAAAGACTACATCTCTGTGGTACTATCAAAACACTGCACTGTTTGTCTTAGCATTTGTTGTACTTCACAATGCATTCTGGTGAATGGGGCAGGGCAACACGTGTCACTCTGCTCACATCCAATTTCATAGGAATATAATAGACTGAGCTCATTGGTTTAGACGCTTGAACTGACAAAGTACACTTGTAGTACTTGATGCAATGTGCTAATAAAAATCTTTTCATGTTTCCTTCATATATTTGTTAAAGGTGTAGTATGTAATATTGACAGCTAGTGGTAGAAATGGGTACTGCAGTCAATTGAAAATACTGGAGAGCATTGTTTCTTCTGCCCCCTCCTCCTCACTTCACACGCAGGCGGGTTGCCAGATTGAAGACAAGAAACGGGAACAAGAGTAAATGACAATGGAAGGCTATGAGCTTTAAACATTGTAAGATGATGAGTTGATTTATTTGCGTTTTAAAGTGCCCCTATTATGGGTTTTTGAAAATTACCTTTTTTCATGCAGTGTGTAACACAGCTCTAAGTGAATGAAAACATCCTGCAAAGTTTTAAATCTGAAAGTGCACCATGTATAAAGTTATTGTCTCTCAAAAGAAAGAGTCGACTCAGAATCATTGAAACGATTCATTTTTAAAACGAATCCCAAGCCGTTTCATGTTGATGTCTACATGAAATATTAGCATACTGCCCGCCCACTTGTTGCGCACGCAGACTGATTTTCGCGTTGGTCTGAATGAAAATGCAAATTCATTCTTTGCCACTAGGTGCCGCTTTTGGAATCGACCAATCAAAGAAGGGGTTTGGAAAGATGAATCTTTGGACGAATCGTTTGGGAGTCGTTGAGCAAATAAGGTAAAAATAACTGCATATAATAAGAAAATGAAAGTGTTTTTTGACCTTGCATGCATGTCAACCTGTTGTTGGGGACTCCCAAAACAAAAATATGAACCTTTCATAACCCATAAATAGGGGAACTTTAATATATCGCTATTCATAGAGCTTTTTTAGATGGATACCGAGTCTTTTTAGGTCGGGTAGAATTTACAATCTCTGACTTAGTTTGTTAGCTGGCTTCCATGGCTGCAATATAGTGTGTATTTTCACCAACTGACAACCCAGTGTGTTGAAATAATATTGGGTAAATTGGCAGTGGGTGGAGTCACACAGACCAAAACAAAAACAGACATTCCGACATGGAATGCACATTTCAAAGTAGAATAAGTGGCGGTAGTGTTGCTTTTCGGAAAAACAAGGATATGAATTTAGCATGTTTTCAAAATATCTGAAAACACATTATGGTACTTTTTTTGTTTTAGTACGGTCAAAGAAATTAAATACAGCAAGGTTTTTGTTTTCAAAGTTTTTGATTCATTTTACAGAGCTCCGATATGAACGTTTATTTCTTAAATATACTTAAGTGCCTAAATAGTAGCTTAATATTTGTTATAGATCAGACAACATTCAAAATAAATGCAAAGATGTATTTTTCAGCATTGCAAGGTTTTATTCACATATCAACTTACAAAACCCACATGCTGCAGTGATGCTGAGACTGGGTCTTGTTACATTACACTGAGGCTTGTATCTAGTGTTATATGCCATTTTGCCTTATATTTATCACTGCGGGTTGTGCTTTAAAATGTAAAATGAGCTGCTTGTGACTTTTAAGTTTGTCCAATGGCTTACTGAAATACATGCATTAGAATAAATTGATTACTGATTGAATAGCAGCAAAACTGGAGCGACAGCTGCTGAAAATGAAGCTTTGCCGTCACAGGAATAAATGATATTTTGAAGTAAATTCTGTTAGGAAACAGTTATTTTTAACTGTATTAATATTTCACTAAATTACTGTCAAAAACATTACTGACCATGAACTTTCGAACTGTATATCCAGAGAACATTATGAAGCAACATGATGTTGTATAACTGGAAAATAAATCCTTGCTGATTTGATTTTAAACAAGCTATTCCAGGATTAGACCAATGATAAGGAAAGAAAATGCCTAAAACTGCGTGAACCACAAAAAAGTCTTTAAAAGATTTAACATCGCTGCTTTCCCACAAGAAGAAGGTTGAAAATGAGGGTTGTTATAAATAGGGCCTTGGATAGCAGCAATAACCTTATAATGAATTCATATCATATTCGAAGAGTGGTAAGCATCACTGAATAATTTGTGAAGCAAGAGATGGATATTGGCAACAAGAAGCGTAACATATACCGTAGATATGTATAGAAATATATTCTGAAGAGATTCTGCTCAGAAGTAAGAGAGAAGAAATTTAATGAGGTGATGTCGTTATTTGGAATAACTAGATTAATTAGGTTAGTTTTGAGGTAATCGTAGGATAAAGTCAAATTTTGTGTGAGCAAGGTGAAAGTTTGAGGCAAGCAGAGCCTGAAACAACTTACAAACATTTCCATATATTTAAAACCAGGCTGACTCATCTGACAGCTGAGAAGCATTAACTTTCTCTCTTGTGAAAATTTGTCTTATATGTACAGAAAAAAACAACTTCCCCCTAAGGAAATGAAATGGCATGCATAGCAGTTATGAGTCTGGGGAAATATATATACAGTACATTTGCATTCAAGGCATTTAGCATTTTCATCTGCGATGTGAAATCATCTGCATATAATGCTTTTCTGCATATAATGATCACCTAAACAGCTGCAAATTATACCTCAGAAGATGATGAAGGACCAGAGTGCTACAGCAAGAGTTTTCAGAGCCAGAGCAAACAAAATAATCATATTTTAAGACTCAAATGAATGTTTTGCTTCAAATGGGAGTCAGTAGGATGTTTCTAATTGGCACTAAACAGAAGAGCCAAACATCTGTTGTGAAGAACAGGCCAGCGACACCACGCTGTCATTTACAGTGCGTACCAAGAGGTCAGAAAATAATTTCAAACATTGTTTTTCACAAGCAGCCACTAAAACAGCGACAGATACTCAGCTGCACTCTGGGCTTGTTGCCAGTCCAAAAAACACAAGTCAACACTGAAAAGGAAACTTCACCCGAAAATTGAAATGTGTCATTATTTACTCACACTCATGCCGTTCCACATCATATGCTGTTATTTTTGTGGAGCACAAAAGTTGTTTTTTTCCAAATGCATAATGACCATGTCTGTCAAGGTCTCAAAATCCCAATCATAAAAGAAGTGCTCTCCTTTGTGAAAAAGAAGTGCACTTAATTGTATTGAATGTGAACTTGTAGTGTACTTCAAATCTTTTAAAAAATATTTTTCAAAAACTGTACTTTCAGATATAATATTATTACATAATGCACTTTGTAAAGTTGGCCCATGTAAAATTTTATTTTAAAGTAAAATATATATATATATATTATTGGTTATTGGTTATTCAGTTATTGGACTTCTGTGCTAGTTACAGTTTGTCCATAACGAACACCATGTTCAAGCATAAGGGTGTCCATCAGTGCACGTGGCACCAGGAC
>JAFVLL020007110.1:0-30583 GCA_021397915.2 Tor tambroides | reverse complement strand
CTGCGGGTTCTGAAGAAACAAGACCTTGGATTATTAAAACCGGTGTTTTACAAGCTAAACCAATTTGATCGCAAGCAATTTCAGAGTAAGACAGTTTTAGACTTGCTTGACAGATTTGGACCAGCAATTCTTTGCAAAAGTGAAAAGTGAAGTTAAAGGGATAGTTTACCCAAAAATGAAAATTTTTCTGTCATTAATTACCAGAAAGATCTCAGATTTCATCAAAAATATCTTAATTTGTGTTCCAAAGATGAACAAAGTTCTTACGGGTTTGGAACGACATGAGGGTGAGTAATTAATGACAGAATTTTCATTTTTGGGTGAACTATCCCTTTGATTTTTATCAACAGCAAGAAATATAGTATCATACAAGACATGATGTAAAGGTATGTAAACATTTGAAATAAATGATCAAATAACTAAAAAAAAAAAAAAAAAAAAAAATTTCAAATTTAAGACAACATGTAATCATAACCATTAATTGTGCATAAAAATGCATAATTGTTACATTTTATTTATATTATTATTTATATTATTGTACATTTATAGGATACACACACAATAATAATAATAATTAGTATTATAATTATTATTAAAAAATATTATAAATTCCTTTTGTTATTGTGAATTTTTTTAATCATTGTACATTATTTTAACTCTTATCAGAATCTTAATGTAAAAACTCTAAGAAAACTACTCAACTATTGGATAATGTTAACCAACAGCCAAATATCTTTTATGGGATTGTTTAGTAATTTCACTTTCTGGTTTGTAACGCCCTCAGTCCCATCCTAAATTTTTTGTCATTGAAATTCCTGTTACGTCACATTACAGAAGTAAAATGGCTTTCAAGCAGTGATTCACGTTGACTTTGAACATGAATATGCCTGATGTCTCGGTTAGACCCAAAAAAGGCGAAAGGCAAATCCAGTAATTCATGTAGAGAAGAACCCAGGCCCTACTGCTTCTTTGAATGGCACAAATGTTCCCAGATTAACCCCCACCTCTAATGAATATCCCTTTTTTCGGTCTTAGGATTTCGTGTGCTTATGGACATCATCGTTCGTGTCCCATCTAGGCTAAAGCATATCAGTGTTAAGCTGGACACTAATCTGCCATGGGAGCTTTTGTGTTTCTATTTCTCTTTTGTTTAAGCAAAGACCTCTGCGGGAAATGTTCCAGGGCACACATTAGCAATGATTAAACTCGCTGGGCGAATTTGCTCGGCTAAAATGCTTGAACGACAGAGCTGCAGTACACCCCTTGCCCCGTATCAAATTATACAGATGCACACACACTCTCTCTGTGTCTCTTGGTTTATCTCACCATCTCTGTCTATGATATAACAGTTCAACAGGACTGACCTGTATTTGGCTCTACTGAGAAGTATGGATGACCCTGGCTGATGCTGTAGGCCAGCTTTGCACTGTAGCCAAACATTTCATCATCTGCATCCTTGGCGGTAACTTGAGTGACATAGGTGCCTGAAAAACAAGAAATCAGTTCAGAGAAGAGTTTACCTACAAAACCGAAAAACTTGTCATTATGCAGTCACTCACATAACGTTTGTTATGACTTTTGTTCTTTAGTGGAAAACAAAAGGAAGAAATATGAATGTGCTTGTTATTCTTGTTCATCACTAATGAATTGGGACTGAAAATTTCAAGCTACAAAAAGACTACAAAATTGAATTGAACCAATTTTTTCACGAATCTGACTGCTTTGGTTTTCAAGCTCAACTCACTGATTAATCCACCCAAGTAAAAAAGTATTATATTTAAAATACATTTATTTCATACTAAGTATAGTTCAAATCTATTAACATATTTACTGACATATCGTTTGAGACTTACTGATATATTTTATATATATATATATATATATATATATATATATATATATAAATAAACTTTATTTGGAGTACTACTTGTGCACAATGCACATTCCTTAATATTAGGCTTAAAATGTGTTTTGATGTCACTATTGATGAGGATTGTATGATCGTTGAATAATATCGGTTTAATATCAGTCAGATACTTAAAGTATACCCGAAGTATACTTGCAATAGTTCCACTTTAGCACAATCAAATATACCTCAATATGTCTTCAGCTAGACCTTCCACGCAATAAAAGTGCATTAAGTACAAAATTAGTTGTTCCAATTTAGCAGACTTTAAGTATACCAGTTTAGTATACCAAAATTACAATTGCAGGGTATTTTTATTAAGCTCATAAATATGCAAATGTATTTGTAGCATACTTAGTATGAAATAAATGTCTTTTAAATACATTTTAATATATTTATTTTTCACAAGGGAAGTTGCATCAGTTAACAGTTTTCCAGGGTAAAATGATTAGAGAATAATGACTAAAATGACAAAATGTTTACAGCTTAAAAGGTTCTAGTAGCTATTAATTGAACTGTATGGACAAAATGAACTTTTGTGTCAATTTTTCAGTGTGGAATGACATGAGGGAGAGTAAATAATAACATTTTTTTTTTTTTTGGACACAATTATTCCTTAAAAAGATGATATACATACTAAAATATGATGAAACAATTTTGTTTTGTACTACTATATAAAACAATAGATTGTTTTGTATTGCTTCTACAATATTTATACAAAACTTTCAACGCTTGTTTTTGAATCTTACCTATGTGTGACCTCTCAGGCACGGACGCTGTATAAACCTCCTTGTCAAACTTGGGCTCATTGTCATTGATGTCGTGTAGTTTCACAGTAAACTCTGTCTCTGGCTCCAGTGGGAGGCCGGTCTTCTTGCTGACAGCCTGGGCTCGGAGCGTGTAGAAAGGTTTCTCTTCTCTGTCCAGGCTCTTGGTAGCATGCAGATCTCCTGAGTTGGCATCTATCACAAAGATCGACCCCGCACCTTCACCTGTGAGAACGTACATCACCGTGCCGTCTCCTCTATCCATATCTGAGTGAAGCTGTTGAGAGGAAGCAATTCAAGCATTTCATCAGCACCTCCGCTCATTCTGCTGTTGATAGGGCTCATGAATATGTATTGCATTCAACATTCTGAATGTATTCAATATCCGTTGATTTTGAAGGAATAAAACAATGAAGAAATACTACAGGGGAATGTAGCAAGAGACAGGTACTCCATGGTAAATATGTGAAAATGAGTCCTCGCGGAATTGAATTCTGATGGCATATCAGATGAAAGTACAACACGCTGAATGTGCAATCAAGGTGAATGCACGTCTATTGCTAACAGTGATGCTGCCACATGGTATCTCTTAGTGCAACCACTTTTGTCTGATATTCATAAGGTAAATCAACTTTTCTGCTTCTCGTCTTTCAGAGATGTGTCGAACTGTTTTGAATTTGTGATATTGACTATTGTTAGAAGAAATGATGGAATTGATTGATAGGAACATCACACTTCAGAGCTGAAGGTGTGATGTTATTAGCTTTGACAATGACATCTGATAGAGTGAGTGAGTGAATGATTTGACATTTCTTTCCACTTGAATGAGCCGCTTTGTTATAGTAAAATGGGGTAGTAAAATACAAAAGACCATTCAAACACAATGGCTCTTTTGCTCTTCGTGATTTTCCCTCTGAACATTTTAGAAATAGCTGCTTCTACTCCACATTGACTGCTACATGATCCAGACACATAATGTCCATAGCAACAATGAGAGCTTTGTGAATTCTGCGCTTACAACATCCCACATGAATAATCCAGTGGTTGGTGATCCTTTGCAAAGCTTTCGAGTCTCTAAGTCAGGGGTTCTCAGACTTTTCAGGCCAAGTAGCACCTTTGATCAAATCAGAACATCCAAGTACCACCTAATACATTCTCCTCTCTGGAGTGCAAGCTTGAGGACTGTGTATTAAAGACAGTGCCATATTTTCATTAATATTAATATTCCTGTAAAAACTCTTATCAGTTTCTTCACAGGCCTTATGTAGCACAGCATTTACAAGAAAAACTTTAAGGATCCATTTCAAAACTCATTATTACTTCATATTGTATAATATACAAATCGTGTTTGGTATCAATAAGATTTTTGATCCTATAGAGATCAGTCATTCTAATATGCTAATTTGGTGCTCAAACATTTCTTTTTATTAACAATGTTTTTGTGGAAAATGTGATTTTTTTTGGGACTTTTGTATATTTCCTTAATGAATATACAAAATACAAAAGAACAGAATTTTTGGAAATATAAATTTTGTAACATAATATCTTCACTAATAAGTCACTTTTTTTCCATTTAATGTGTCTCTGATGAATAAAAGTATTCATTTCTTTCAAAATAAAAATGTTACTTAGCACAAACATTTTGAACTTTAGATTATATTTAGGGATGCATAATATATCTAATATATTGGTTATTGTTACTTTTATTTCTTTATATTGGTATGTTGATATTGGATATTTAATTGCGAAATGCTCATTTCTCCTGCCATCATCTAATCTTTAATAAAATGAATAATTTAATAACACAGTTAAATGTATCCTTATTAATATCAAATTTTCATATTGTACAGTTATTTTAGCCTTAAAAGGAAAATTACAATAGACTTGGTCAAATTTTTAATACTGGTGCAATTTTTAATATACATATTGTGATGCTTCTTGAGCCCCCCTCGTTCTGTTTACACAGTCAATGAATATGTTTTAATGAATTAACGTGTTAAACTGATGACTTTATATTTTTAGTATTGTAAATTCTGAGTTGTGTCGCCTACCAACTGAGGGCCACAGTTTGAGATCTTCTGCTATAAGCAACAGTATCAAGCTGTTATATTTTATTCTAATCTTTGATCCTCAGCAGCTCTGAGCTTCAGATGAAGTGTGAGGTACCAGGGAGGTCAGATTTCACCCTGCTCCTTATCTCAAATCCAGCAGGCTCTACGCTGGAGATCCCTATATATGGCATAGCCATAGTTTTGATCAATCTCTGTTTATTAACCTTAGAAGACAGGAGTGATGAAACCAAATCTATCTCTGCAGTCGACTCCATCAACATTACTCCAGCATTGCTCACACCACCTTTACACCCTGGAAAAGAAACACGATCTCATACCTTGCCAATGTACTGGTGCTCCGTTCCTGTGTACTCCTCTTGAAGAAAAAACTGTCTCCACATCCATCCTCTCTTTGAACGTCTGAGCAAATCTTTGTCTTGCCGTCCTTCAGTTTCTTTGGTTTTCCTTCGAACTGGCCCTCTTGAAAGGGCAACTGCATTCACACTCTGGTGTGCACATGCCCACAGAAGAAGTACAATCCAAGTCCTCATCTTTTCCGCTCTTAGGGTGTCTTACAGGGGGATAATGATCCTATCTGCCAAAGTTACAGAGCTCTGCAGTGCAGGCGGCAGCCACCCTCATAGTCCTTCCGGCTGCCAGCGAGCCACACAGTACCTGTAATAAGAGAGAGAAAGGAATTGAAAAACAATCAGTTATTGGGCAAAGTCTCACAGTGTTATCCCAAGGCTGCTGGCAATGCTTCCCTTCCTAATTAAAGGCAACTTGAGCTCCTGTATCATACGACAGCCATCCCCTTATTAAAGATATCTTTGAAACATTCTCCATAAGCCACCAATTCCACTGCAAGTTTTGTGGCCGAGGCTCTGATATCTATATAATTGGCGTCCCACATTCATGAAGTATAAAACCAGAGGCCATTCAAAGTGCTGCAGCCATCACTATAAAAGGGAGAAAGGCTTTTTTTTTCCACCTAGCCATTAACCTCCGACTCTTAAAATACTGCAAAGCAGGCCAATGGGCGAGCTCTCGCAAATCTGTAATCAATGAATCAATACGCATGCTCTCTAAATGCCCCGCTTTAAAGATCTAAACACTCGCAGCGCTATTGAATTCAGCCGGCCCTCAAAAAAACCCAACAACCAAAGTGTGTTGGGTTTTATCAGCATGTGCGGTCACAATAGCCTGCTGGCTCTGAACTGACCTGCTGGAATGACAGTCTGGGAGACAAAAGCATCCTGCCACCACATAATAATCAGCAATCAGCACGTTTCCTGTTTCCACATCAATCTGCGGCTTTGTCTGCGACTGAACGCCTGCCCTCGCTCCCTCTCGCACTTTATCAAGCAGATTGCAAATGTGATTGCGCAAAGTGGCGAAGGGGAGACGCGGGGCTCCCAATGAATCGCGTTTAAGTACCTCTGGTTTTTTGATTTACAATATTGCTTGCGACATTCTCGCACCTCTCTCTGTCGGTGTAAAAATGCATCAGGTCAACATCGCCCTTCATCCGGGAAGAGCGGCGGTCGAGGGCCAGCGATTCAGATGGAAATGCACAATTGCAATGCCGAATTGACTTTCGTAGTTCCGTGCGTGACTTAAATGGTGCCGCTATTCCCCTAATAGAGCTTTCCATTAGCTCTATTATGTTCTGCTTTATGAATTGGCCTAATTGAATTAGGTAACAATAGATAGCGCAGGATATTGATTTGCTGTCAAAGTCAATGAGCTAGAAATTATCATGGGAGCTCTACGCATGTATAAATATAAGTGTGCGCATGATTTTATCTGTGTATTTCAGTCCAAACAGGAAAGTGAAATGGGAAAAGCGGGCCCTGTTATGTCCAACAATTGTAGTTTATGGATGCTGCTCTTTAATGAATTTCAGCCACCCAAAACTCCTGGGCAAAGACAGCGGGCTCCTGGAGCACATTAGTCAAACTCAGGCAGCCATTTTGCTCAGCTCTGTGACCTGGCAAATCCCTTGACACAGTCCTGCCGGGGGAACTCAGCTGGATCTAAAGCGGTTTTGTTACATGGTGTGTCAGAGTGAACAGACACAGTTTCCAGCACAAAATGTCTGCTCGTTCATTTACAAGTCCATCCTGCTGAGAGGGAGATGGATAGTGAAGGATGAAAATTCCCCTGCTGTCCTTAAATATAAGCACAAAGCTAGGAGAACTCAATGGGACACTATGGTTTCACACAGCACTTCATTTTACGGGCTCACTGTTGTGTCATTTTGATACATGCTGATCCACAACTACGGACTCTTTATGTCAGTCTTATACTGTGAAAGTCGTGATCGAGTACCTTAAAAGGATAATTCAGATGAAAATGAAAAAATCTTTCATCATTTACAGTACACACACTTATGTTGTTCCAAAAAAGCAAACAAAAAATAACTAAAAACGTAAACTGAATAACTGAACTTCTGTTGTAGCTTTTCTTAAACCTTCAAACCCACCATTACCATAATGTAAAGGTGCCACTAGAGGGTGATAATCCAAATGCCTATTAACCTCATTCTGCATAACTGTCTTTCTTCTGTATAATTCAAAAGAAGGGGGGGGGGGGGTGAATGTTGGACCCCAACGATCCTTAAAATATTTTCATTTGTGATTCACAGAAGAAACAGTCTGTAATATATAGTTAATTAATATTTGCTTCACTTGATGAGTGTGTGGCAATAATGGAAAAATATAATTTGACATTGGAATTTCCTTGATATTATTAAAATTTGATAGTCCACTCAAAATTGATTTGAAAATACAACTTTATCTAGTTTGTTTCCATTTTACAGCATGCTTTGCATGGCACAGCATGGTGAAAGTAAGTGCTAAAAATAAGACTTATTTTTATGTGTATTTTAAAATGAAAAAGGGGAAAACATGAGTATGTTATGTTCTGGGATCTAGAAAATTTGACGTTACTAACCACTGGTTATTTTATTATTATTGTAACATGAACATGATAAAATAACACTCAAAATAACATTTTTGTTTATTGCAATATAAACAGATTTTGGCAATCTTCAAAATTAACTAAAGCTGCAGTGCGTAATTTCGCTGTCATCACTAAAACGGAACTGCAAAAATAATGAAAGTTTTCCCAAACATTCTCCCTGTCATCGATTGGTCAAAAGTCCCACCCAAACTCACACCATTGGCTGAGCCGCTGTTGCTGTGTCAGGCTGGTGTGGAAGCACAAACAACCAATGTTTTGAAAGCACCACACACCACAGAGTTTCTGAGAACCCAACCCACAAACTGTAGAATAAATTACACACATTGCCTTTAAACTGACTGTGTTACACTAGCATGTTTACATTTTTCATGTTTCAATTAATGCAACGATAAAGTAATTAACTCACCGGGAGCCTGCCATAAACAGGGCCACAGTTGTCTGCTATCCAAAACACAGACAAAACAAATTAACCTCAACAGCACCTCACTTACATCTGCCTGAACGTTATCTGCTGTTATTTTCAGATCAGGCAATTTACCATGCAGTCTGACCTTGAGACATCAGATGTCCTATTTTTTTTTTGGTTTTGTTTTTATTTTTCTTTCAAAGACACAGTCCCCTCAAAAGCCCTTCGGGAACGCGAGCGAGGCGGGGGCTGACAGGTGAGGGAGGAAGAGGAAGACCGGCGACACCTGTGGAGGACGTGGGGAGTCGGTCAGGCGGCAGGAAGCGGGAGAGAGAGAAAGCGAGTGAGGCGGGGCCTCGAGAGCGGCCCTCGCTGAAAGCTCTGCCACACTGCAGACAGCCACAGCAGCCCTGATAAATCCCACAGGGGCAATTAGGAGTGAGAGAAGGAGAATGTCAGCCACGGGCAGCGAGGAGGGAGGCGACAGGTAACAAGTCTTGCTGCAGGAACACAGACCAGCAGAGCAGAGAGAAACAGAGCTGGCTAATGCCACACACTGTCTCCGGGCTCTCTATTAAAATGAATAAGGCACCGGACCACCACCCATTAACTAGAAAGACTAGATGCCACGGCTCTTAAATAGGTCATTCTTGTTTGCATAGCCAAGGTACATGATATAGCGTCTCATGATAGCGATAACATAAATGTTTGATTTTTCAGAGCTGCGTGAATCTCTTATTTATTTTTTTTATTTTTTTGCCTCCGCTAAGAAATTCTCATGTAGCTTCTGGCTACATCACATCTTAGTGAAAACACTAAGAGAAAACTCTCCAGCTAGTACTCATCTCGCTCGAGCAAATGGTAGGAGACATGTGCCATGTTTGATTGCGGTTCTCTTCCTACCGCTGAGCAACAGTGCATGAGAGGCAAAGTCGAGATCAGGTGAACACAAATTCAGTCAGGGTGGCACACTTAAACAGATTCGAGCTCCTCTTCGGTCCGTTCAGTGCACTTGCCTGCCAAGCAGCATATCCGTGTCATTCCCCAGGGCATAGTGGGTAATCAATACATATTGATTTGTCTGTTTGGGGGGAAAAGGGCTGTCTAGACAGCTGGGTTTTCGAATGCTAAGGTATCACTTATCCTGCAACACTCTAGCTCGGCTGTAAGCGATGATTGATTTATTCATTTTAGACATACGTTTTTTCCCATATCTGACCTACCCTACATTTTGCCAAGGCTATTTATACACATCACTTGGTGTTTAAAAGCAATAACACATTTACCTGATGGCAAAAAGGCTAAGATGTGGAATAAATCGTTGATGAGAAGGTAAATACTGCGCTGTTTTTGCAGCTGACACAACCAAAAGGACAGGAGTATCACATAACAGCACACAATCGATTGATATAGTGTTTTTTTGATCGATAGTGAGGGATTATTTTAATGTTAAGAATTAAGTATCCAATAACTGAAATTCAAAACTAAATTTGAATTAATGCTTTACTTCTGCTATTTGACACAAATGAACAAAGTACAATAGCAACATAACAACATAATTTTGCTATTATACAGTATGCGTATATATATATATATATATATATATATATATATATATAATAGCAAAATTAGATTAATTGTTATTATTATTATTGAATTATTATTATTATTATTGGCAAAAATAATAATGTTAAAAAGATAGTTATTATTATAATGCTAAAATATAATGCATATCATTTCATTATAATGATACATTTTATTATTTATATTTATTTTTATAAAATTATTTATGTTTTTGCACTATAATTATTTTAATTATTAGCTGATTTTTAATCTACAAATTTCTAACTTGAGAATAAATGGCTGTTATTTGAAAAAAAAGGTCATTAATTATCCAAA
This sequence comes from Tor tambroides, assembly GCA_021397915.2. Classification (NCBI taxonomy): domain Eukaryota; kingdom Metazoa; phylum Chordata; class Actinopteri; order Cypriniformes; family Cyprinidae; genus Tor; species Tor tambroides. The sequence continues at coordinate 20,569 of JAFVLL020007110.1, read as the reverse complement.
TGATACATAAAATTTCATTATCTGCTGTTGGGTGCTATTCTATAGAGACTTGCCAATTAGACCCAATGTTAAAGAACTCCTATATGATTAAGCTGAAAAGTATGAAAAGTATGAATATTGGTCAAAACCGATTATCTCTACACATAAAAGGAGTCACTTGCTAAGACACAACACACCCGGCATGTGACTAGATTGCTGGAAATACTTAACCGATAGGGTTACCAAACCACAGACTTAATCCTCAAGCCTCGACCCTACAAGACACAAGCGTCGCTCGACCCTCCGCCATAATCCCCCCGGCAACATGTGCGCCTTAATCTGAACAGTAGGAGATAATGGATTCAAATGTTGGAGGTCTTTTTTTGCTCAATGGGACGGCCATGTGCACACCAACACAATTAGTGTCAGGGAGCGCTGCCCGTACCAGATGGGTCCTCTTAATTACGTAACGAGAGAGGCCATAATGTGATCTGGAAGCAATGTTGTGCCACTGACTTCGAATCTGCTTTTCCTGGTCGGCCATAATGACGGTGAGAGCGTGTGTTTTTGCCGCACAAATTGCCTGGAGCAGACTGTACTGTGTGGTGAATTAAAGCAATTTAGCCAAACCTGCTAAAATCAAATGTTGCTCAAATCTCCATTTAGCCGCATACCATTCATTTGCTCACGAGAGCGTCGCGTGATAGACTGCAGCTTGCCCTTCCTTTGTCGATTCGTGCAGACTGTTCAAATAGATAGCACAAAACACCTGTTAACCTTTGTGTCAGTGTGGCCCTAGCGTTTACAGTGGAGCTGGAAAGGTTTCCCTGTAATCCCGTAACAGCATTGTGGGGTGTTTGTTTAGGGTTCCCCTCATGAGGCACAGGAGAAGCCGTGGGAACCGCAGTTTTACGGCCTGTGTAAAGAGCTCCGCGGGAGCCTGCGAGACAGCAGCCTCCCTTCAGCATTGTGATTCAGCCCTGGAATGCAGCTCCCATTGCAATGCAAATGTCTCCACGTCTGGTTGTTTTGTGTGCGCGCGTTTACGTGCGTGCTTGTTTACTTGTCACTTCCACGACTGACAAATACGCAAATCACAAACACTGTGCTAATAGAGTTTGCAGAGGCTGTCAAAGTCAAACAGACTGTTTCTCGTATCATAGTTGATATTTATTGCATGTTCTACCCTGAAGGCCCTTTTACAACTTGACAATGCCATTAACTCATCCTCAGACTCACAACATCTTGTAAGTGTGGCACCTTTACCTTGGTAAACACAAGAGACTTGAGTTCCAGACAAACTGTGACGTGGTTGTTTAACCCCCAGACTACATTTCAATTTACGGCCGGGACTTACATGAAGGTATCTAAATGGAACCGTTCCTGGCTTGGGTCGTAATTCATTGTGTTGTTTTATGCCTCTAACCCTCGCTTTGTAGAAGAAGCCTTAAAGACAGGATTTTACAATCAAGGTAACAATGCTTCCATTTCAAAAGGTCACACGAAGTCATCTTGATTGCAATCACGACAAACTCTGACATTTGATTCTGCTTCTTTGTTGATATTACAGTTCAGGGCCCACACGACAAGGAAAGAAAAAGTATATATCAACAGAAATAATCAATAATGACATTTATTGACATTAACAAGTGCAGTAATACAACTGAAAATCCCAACGCTCTGTGACCATAAATAAATAAACCCTGTGAGTGGCGACTGGAAAATTCTTCGCATTAAAAGCCATCGTATATGCCAAAGGCAAACAGAGAGCAAAGGTTAAAGGCTGTTGATTAAAACTGACTTTTTTTCTTCTATATTTTCTTTCTTTGGACTTGGCTCAAAAACAACTCTATCGACCCTGGATTTTTCAACGTTGATAAGATAAGCCAATAATAAATACATAAATAAATAAATAAATATATTATGGTATGGACAAAACAACAAGACTGCTACAATAGTTTGTCTAAAAAAAAAAATTTGTGAATTCATTAATATTGTATTTTACAATGAATGCAAAAAATGAAAATAAATTTTAAGATTTGCTAAAGATCACACTTAGCAGTTTTAGCAAAATATTAGCATTTTTAAAGATTAACTTCAAGTGAGTGTTAAATGATGGTATGAAAATGATGGAATGAATGATGATCTTAAAATAAATAAGTTTGAGAATTCAGAATGCACAATTAATTATATAAAAAAAGTCTGATATTAAAATTCTATATAGTTTGTCTAAATTCCTTGTCTAAATTATTCAAAACCTAAAATCATTTTAAGTGAGCTTATTAACACTGTCTTGAGTATGAATATGAAAAGTGGATATGCAAAGTAATATTTGCTAAAGAGTAACTTAAAATGAGAGTTAGATGATGGCAAATTTAATTTACATGTAAAAAAAAAAATGAATGAGCATGTACAATCAAATATCCAATAAAAACCCAATAGGCCAATAATTTTAAAAAACAAAACAAAACAAAATAATACAAGGAAAATAATTCGATAATTGATTAAGTACCAAAATATTGTGTATACCTACAGTACTTCTATTACAAAAGAAGTTTGTTTATCCTTTCCCTAACAGACTGCATCTCATTTACCATTAAATACATCAGCCATACAGTAATCTATATGTGGTTTGTATTTCTTGCTCTTTGCTCTTGGGGCTTGTGCCCTTTCGGCGACCACATTCTGACTGTGTCGTCTTCCAGGTAATAACTATTTGCTTTTGGGCCATGCTGCTTGTATGATAGTTTGTTTTTCCAAGGGTAAATATATCAGTATCGCAGTTTCGGTGCGAGATGTCACCGGCGGAAAATATCCAGGCTAGATTGTCTGACCAATCTAGGTTTGAGACAACCGTGATTCCTCAACAGAATGGACATTTTCGGCGCTGGTGTAATTCATATCACACACGTCCAGGGCAGGTTCGAAAATTGGAGAGCTGTAACACATTCTGCCTCATTTTGGACTGACTCGTACGTAATAGGAGAAAGCAATCAATTGAAAGAACCATGACAACCGAGAGGAACATTAATGACATTAGGCCTATTATTGTGGCTGAAAGTGGACTACATGATTGGATGCTGCCTGCTCAGATAGCCAATTTTTGACAACCCAGCTCTGGTGAGTAATTAGGTGCCTCCATATATTGTGGACACAGTTTCAACTTCCAAAGGGAGGATGCTCCTCAGTTATGCAAATCTAGACTGTATTACAAGAGGCTATGCTGAAGGAGATACATGAGCACTAGAGTTCAATGGGCTCTATTTCAATCACCAGCCACCAGATAATTAGCCACACGCAAATTTCCCATGCAACTGGGGCTTGTTCTCTCCTAGTGTAACATGGTGGACATCTGGAGGCAGTTAGAGATGTCTTAAATATGACTATAAAAAATTGATCGAGAGGACTCGTGTATCCCTGCGTACTTGGGTGGAGAACTCGGCTTCGACATGTACCAGCCAGAGCAGATCACATCAGCAGAGACAGCCGAGCTGAGCAAGTCACTGCAAACATGAATCAAAAGTCACTTCAAACATGAATCAAAAACTTTGAGGAGAATTTCCGATTAAAGGCTCTCCATTCTCGTGAAAACAGATTCGATCTGCATTTCTGTGCTAATGACAAGTCTAAATATGAATGCAATTTTAACAGTAAATGGCTGTAAAAATGCTATAGTGAAAAAAAAAAAAAAAAAAAAAAAAAACCTATTAGCCAAATTGATTGACAATAAGTTCCCTTACTCTATAGTAAGTATGGTAAAAAAAAAAAAAAAAAAAAGTCAAAGATGTAAAGGGACATTTTGTGTGATTTTTCAGTGTTTAGAAGTGAAAAAGAACAAGCAATCTTATAATTTACGATTAAAAATGTAAAAACTGACATTCAAAATGTTTATGACACTTCAGTTTTGATGGTTTTTCATTGAAATAACTATGTTTCTTAATTTGTTTCGTATCAGTACATTAAGGTTTTATGTTACATTTTATGTTGGTAAATGAATGCTTATAACATTTTTTTTAAGTGTCATGTGTGCTGCTGTCACATATTTAGGGCCCTATGATTTCAGCGATGCAGAAAACGCGGCCGGAATCGCAGAATCCAGTCATAAAAACAGAATTTACAGTTTAACGCGGAATGTCACGGAATTTGTCAAAGTTTGGATGAATTAACCAAAAGTAGGTCATTACACTTAAATCAAATCACGATATCGACTAGTATCTGTAAATATTAAGCCGCAAAAGTCGATTTAAATATGAATCCTGCATGTTCTGCGCGTCTCTGTATGAATGGAGCAGACACGCGGTTTTGTTTACTATATACACAGCGCGCGTGACGCTCGCAGTGATTTCAGCGCCTGCCGTCTCAATGAGGACATAAATACATGAACAACATCTCCAAAACTGCTCTGAGAGTCACTTCACAAGCATTTTACCATTTCATTTGAAAACTAGAGTCATATTATATACACAGAACTTTAAAGGTATTCACGGCAACCTGTCAAAATAATAGTTTGGGTTAACTTTTTAAAGACATTGTGCCAGAAATAGGCAATATTACTATTATTTAGTAGAATGTACGTAATACTACTACTACTACTACTACTGTTGAAAAATAATAAAACTTTATTTTTTAAGAAATAATCACAAAATATTTTAATTTGAATAGTAAATCCCCTTTATTTGCCCAAAAATTTAAATGTTTAATTTTCATTAATTAAAATACAAATTAAATCAATGTTTTATGCCTTCATCTGATAACCAGTAAAATTTAAATACACAACACAGAATTTCTGAGGGGGAAAAAACATTTCATAAGGCTACTGTAAGAATAAATAAAAATTGTTTGTATGCATTCAAATAATTAGACATGCTAAAACACAGAATTTGGTAACAATAAAACATAAGGTGAGAAAAAAAATAAAACATTTCATACGGCCCTAAACATGATGTAATTTTTGTTACACTTTTAATAAATTACTGTTAAATTGTATAAGTTTCATGATTTTAATTAATTAGACATGCTCTTTGATTAATAAAACTTAATTCGACCATTAAAAAGGAGTCCAGGAAAATTAAAACGGAAAAAAACGGAATCCAGAAAAATTTAAATGGAAAAAACAGAATTTAGAAAAAAATAAAACGGAATTTGAGAAAAAAATAAAACGGATTTCATAGGGCCCTACATATTCTACATTTTGGACTTTAAAATTAAAGCTTTGGATTTGTTTCCTGTTGTTACTTGGCAGTTGTGCTCAGTTTCATTTATCTTTTGTTTTTTGTTCATTTTGTTAATGAACTTTAAACTTTTATACTGTGCACCTTCTATATTAGAATTTAGGCCCCTCCCTCAATTTATGGAAAAGGCACTTTGATTCATCATGTGGTTTCACTTTACCAACTGAAGGATGGTTGTCATTATATTCTAAAGGTAAATTTTAGTATTTTGGTATAGTAACTCAATTTAAATTAATGAAATATAAAGTTGTTGTTTTTTTTTACTTTAAATTTAAGTCCAATCTGTATAACATAAAATGTTGCCATTTTACAGATTGTTTTTACAGTGAATGTTTTATGAAAGCAAATGTCTTAAAATCTGACCAGCGATGACTAAAGGCCATATGCACGTCTGATTCAAACCGCACCCCATCCTTTTGACTAACCATACACATTCAGAAGACTCGAAGTTGAACTGAAGTTTACAGGGTCACAATGATTAAGATGGAGGGGAGTCACAGGTCAGAGCAGTCGTGCTGACTGAATAAATCATCTTACATAAACGCAGCCATGGCAGGACTGCCAGCACGGTGTCTCTGTCATCAGCATTCTTATTTCACACTGCACTCGGCACAAAAAGAGCAAGCGATCCTTATTTATTCTAAAGCACCAGCCTGAATGGTAGAAATATTCATTGTGCATAGCGAATTCCGTTTCAAGTTTGTTTTTCATCATCAATGCTATTTTTCCCCCCCAAATTCCCTCCAACTCAAACTCTCTGTGATCTGCCCTGTCATCTTACACACTGAACGATGTGAGGAGCATGCTATGGAGGACGTCCAGAGCTTTCATATACCAAGGCTATTTCCTATAGGGATGTGTGGATGAAAGAAAATAACAACACCCTGCTGTAAGAAGTAAACTTATTATCATAGACAGAAACCGTGGAGAACGTATTTTCCATTTTCCTTTGTGGGCCCATTTAAAGATTCACCGGAGACACTTTCATTTGTTCGCCTCCCTCCATCCCCATCCTTACGAATTAGTAAACAACAAGAACGAACACGAACAAGCCAGGAAACTGAAAACAGATAGCGGACGATGAATTGGTAAAGAAAATCAATGGCCTCGTATTGGACTAAAACGGGTGTAGATAAACACTGTTCTATTGATTTTGGAAGTGTTCTACACATCAGAACAGCAAATTACCCATATCTTGGAAAAATAGGCTTAAACTCCAGTCGTGCTTTTCTTGATCATGTTATTTTGCAGTTCAGTTGTCTGAAAGTGCTTAATTTTGGGCAATATTTATGAGGGGTTCCATTATTGAGGTAAAAGCAAGATGGAGCTCCATAAATCACTCTTGGGTGAAATTAATCACGTGTATGTGCTAATCAATGTTATCCTGCTTCATCTCCTGCGAGCAAACACAGCTTTTGCTGGGCCATTGTCATGTCAGGTGACAGATAGCTCTGATCTAATTATCATACAGAGCCTACTGAAACATTTACATACAGGCATCCTCACAATGTGAGTACTATCAACCTATTAAAACTGTCAAAGTGTGAAATTTTGATAAAAAGAGAAAGTCTATTGTTTGCTAAAACATCATATTTTAAAATCTGTTTGTTTGAATGTAACATGACAACTATGACAACTGCCATTAAAATGCTTTTTTGTCTTGTGTTTTGAAATAAATAAAAAATCTCTCAGGCAGCCTCTCAGATTTAATTAAAATGCCCACGATAAAATAACAACAAACATGCACGATATTCTCCGTTCAATTGTGATGTGGCTTGTTGTCAAAGAATTTCAGCGAGTCAAAGGTCATGTGGCCTCACTATCTTGTAGACTTTGGCAAACTATTCTGAACCCAAACAGAATTGCAAGTATTTTCTAACCGTTTTATTATTAGGTGATATATTTCTCAATATGTTAACATTTAAATGATAAGTTTGTGTTTTTAAAAACATGCTGCATGTGGTAGGCAGCTACATTTTCTTCCATCGAAAATCTATGTTTTGCATCAAATCTTCCTTTAGAAATTGTGGATCAGGGTTCTTTGAGTCTTTAGTGAACACCCAACTGTTCAGAATCCAACATACATCCATAGAGAACCGCATAAAGTGTTATTCCTTTAAAAGGAGAACTGAAAATTCCATAACTTTGCATCCAGTATACTATTAACTAACATCAATTTGAATAAACCCATCTATCAGTTTCCTTATCATTTCTCCAAAAAATATTCCTGACATCAGCATTATCAAAAAGGACCATATCTAAGAGGTCTACTGTTTGTTACGTGTATGGCCTAAAATCCAATCAAATTCCAAGCACAACACTACAAAACAATCCATATACCGAAGACCACAGTTGCTCAACCAATATTTACAAGACTGAAGGTCATTGCACACTGAGTCCGAAATTTTCAAATTCTTTTCGTATTCCTCATTCTTTCCTATCAAAATGCATGCTACAGATGCGAAAACACAGAACCTGATCCGAATTTTTTTTATGACGGACGAAAGTTTTGGAGGCAGTGTGTAAGCGTGGTTGATACAAGGTGAGGTCGTATTTATTTTTTAACGTGCAAAAATTTCAGACTCAGTGTGCAATGACCTTTAGATATATTACAGTGTGTCAAATCCAGCAATTTATATAATTAAAAAACTGCATCGCCACAAAGACTGGAAAGAACAAACATTAATATCGTTTTGTATTCGTATGACAAAATAATAACATTGACAATTTAAAATACCATCTCACACATTTTAGAAACACTTGCAACTATTGTGGTTCTTCCTCAGAATAAAATCTGAAGGAGAAGTCCTGAATTTATGAATAATTTACATAATGTAGAACAACTTTAATCAATCCACCCAGAAATCTACAGGTGCCTGACATAAAAGGACTCAAACAGAGCTACAGTCTGAACATGTTCCCACACCTTTTGATCATTGAATTTCCATGACTTCTCCATTACTTTTTCAGTCATCCTTGATTACTGGATAAGGATTTTCTTAAAATAATTTCATAGAGTCTGCACTCACAAAGAGTGATGTCTAGCCATTCTTTTTAAAATATTTAATATATATTGTTACAGTTTTTTAACATACAGTGAGTCGCGTCATCAACTGCTGAATTTCAAATTTGCTTTAAAGCGCGTTGGCTGGCGTGGAGCGATCACGCGCTGCTAGCGCTTGTCATATTATCACAAATATTCAGTGTTTTCAACCGTATAATACTTATGCTTGTTTCGGACATTTAAATACACACAAGTACTAGCAAAACCATACATTTATAGTTTGTAAAATACACGCTGATGTCTATGGAAGCAGCAATAATGATCCTTACAAATATAATCTGACATGTTTTATTGATATCATATACAGATTGTGTAGATAACCTTAAAGTTTACTCTGCTCTTCTCCCAGTTTAACCGCAGACTTACTTTAACTTGTTTCGGGAGGAGAGGATGAATTTACATGTTGTTAATCCCACAGCTCGGATTCAGCACGAACAAACATGGCGGCGCCCGTCGCCGGTATAGATCAACTAACACGGTCATAATAAAAGTATTTAAACTACCAAATACATTTACTTGCACATATTTCAGAATCGGAATATCAGATATTTTATAGTGAGTATGTTTGTGAATATTAATAATCAAAAAAGGAAAAACGAAATAAAAGCGATCCATGTGTCATACAGCGCTATTGTGGCTGCGATGTGTCACATGACAAGCATGACGCGTCGCCATGGAAACAATAAGGCTATACATTCTAAAATAACGGTCGCCTAAAAAAACTCACGCTGGGGGCTCAGCTAGAATATTTTAAACTCACGTGTGAAAGGGTTAAAATAATTTCATAGAGTCTGCACTCACAAAGAGTGATGTCTAGCCATTCTTTTTAAAATATTTAATATATATTGTTACAGTTTTTTAACATAAGGGAAAAAAAAGATTTTATCTTACATTGCTTTTCTGGATCTGCTTAGTTCATATCCACATCTGTGTATAGACAAATCTTACAAATCTTAAAGTTAGCATCTCAGTTTTAACAGGCCTGACACTAAAATACGGTGAATGTGGTAACAAGGTTCAACAAAGCAGCACAGAGAGTCTGTCATATAAACAAGCACTGACAAAAAAATAGATGTTGCATATACGTGCTGAAAAATTCAATTATTGTTCAGTGTTATCTCTGGAAAAAAAGGCCTTGAAATGTAAATAACTAAGGACATCACTTTCTGACATGCCACACAACAGATGGACAGTGAGCACACTGCATAAAATGTCATTGTCAACCCCAAACGGAAAAATTAAGTTTAATTGCTACCTTAAATCATTAAGTAAAATCATCACTTCACAACCTGCAGTGATGCGGTCAGTGCACTTTTTACTCCTTTGAATTCAATTACTGAAAAAAACCATAAAAACACTATTAAAAAGTTATAATTGTGGCAAGTTATATGGATAGATGGAAACAAAAAATTAAAACATTTTTACAGCAGGTTTTGCAGCTTAAACGGCAACTACAATACTTCAACTTCCCTCAAGAAACAGTATTAACATTTTAAACTCGAATATTTCGTTAAGCTGTAAAAACAAGAATAAACAACACTGTCGTGTATTACAACGAGCCTTTTAAAACTCACGCGCTCTGAAAAACAGGAAGCTGCCTACATGAACCATAAGCATTAAACACGTAGAAATAACACCATACAAATATTTTGCTATGGTAAAAATCACTTATGTGTTGCTTAATAGTTTAAAAAAGTAGCCGGGCCAATTTTGACAGGCATCATCCTCGCGCATCCACCAAAGTCAGTCTACGGCATAAGCACACAGTCTGGGGTCAAATAGCGCACGCATATTCAGTGCATTTCTGTTCAATTAAACGCCAAAATTAGACAATTATAGTTAATTTCCACACTCACCTCAATGCTGAGGAGTCGAGAGTAGTCCTGCTTTCGATGTGTATCCGCTGAGCGCTGTGAAGACACTGTACTGTGTGGACTCCCAGTCTCTCTCTCTCCCCTCCCCTGTGCACAGCATCACCGCTCTCTCTCTCTCTTTCTCTCTCTCTCTGTCTCTCTCTCTCTCTCTGAAATCTCGTGCGGTGTAAGCGACAGAGCCGCTGATTGGCTGTCACTCGCAGTGCGGTGACTGAGAGGGATCATGAACATTAAGGGATGCGAAAGTAGTTTGAAAATTAAGCCTGCGTTATATGATATCGTCGCGTCTGTTCAGAGATTTGGGTCACTACTATTAACTCTCTACTTTGATTCAGTTTATCATTAATCTATTTTTGGCTGTGGAGGAAAAAGGCAGAGGCTGCTTTCAAAAAAATCCAAACAACCAAACTTGTGTTTACGTTGCTTTTAAAGGAATATTTCTTTCTATTTAATTCTGTCATTTACCCGCTGTATTCATGCTATTTTAAACCTGTATGACTTTTCCTAAGAGCTCAAAAAGAGATGTTAGGCAGAATATTATGGACTGACAGCCTTAGTCATCATTCACTTTCATCTTTTTTATTCCATACAGTGAAAGTGAATGATGACTGAAGCTGTCATTTTTACATCTCCTTTTGTGTTCCACTGAAGAAAGGTTTGCAACAACATGAGGATGAGTAGGCCCACATGACAGGGTTTTCTTTTTTGTGTGAACTATCCCTTTATTGAAAGGCTTCAGAATCCTGAACATGTTATGCGAGATGGAGAACAACCTTTTTAGTTCATTTTTCAAAGACTCTGACTTGGTGTCATATATCTATTGACCCCGTGTAGCTGTTGTGGGCATTGAAGCCTACCACTTCACTGAAGTTTTACCGTCCATATATTTTTCTGCTGAGAATCAAAACCCCCTCAAGACCCCCGCCTGACTTCTTTTGCACTAGCACTTTTCTGACTAGTGATAAAAGAATTGCTGATGTATGATCTCTGGTTATGGAAGCAGCTGTACAGTTAGACTCCAGAATAAAGTGAAATGCATCAGGCCGCCTACATCAGAAGCTATTTAACTATTATGTTATGTTCTTGGCCTTCTTGCATTTATTGGAGTTCTGAATGAAATTTTGGGAGGAGCATGTTTTTCTACTCTTGTCAGTCATAAGGATATATAAACAGCAGCTCAGCACCGTGACAACTGTTCTCCAGCATCCTTTATTTTGTTGTATTGCTACTGAATATTTTAAATTATGTAATTCATGGGGGAAACTTAACACTTGAGCCCTCCATTACGGACAGCAAGCCAAATCAGTTTACTTTAATAGTACCACTATCAAGGATTAGATCAGAGGTCTCAAACTCAAAACACCTATGGATACTGTTGTCCATCAGGAGACAAATGTTTCACAACCATAAATTTTATCCATACAAAGTTATCGGCACATTTATATAGTTAGCTTACAAAATGGCATGTGTGTATGTGTACAGTCTTGTTTGTTGTTGTCAGCTAGACAAGGGGTCTTATTCATAACTATTTTATTCTATTAACAGCATAACTGTTATATGTACAGTATATATATATATATATATATATATATACACACACACACTCAGTTATACTGTAATGTTGAATGGCTATAGTCAATGGTTAAATATATTAAAAAAAAGTTAGGAAATAAAAAACAAATATATTAAATATTAGGGACAAAACTCCTAGAGATATCAGTAGCATTGGCATCAGTGATACATGCCTTCAGTCATAAAAAAGCTGCCATTAAACAAATATTAAAAGTATTCTGTCGTTATGTTGTTTCTACGTTAAATTGAAGGTTGAATGTGAAATTATTGCAATATACTGAAAAAGTATAGTTTAAAAGTTTAATGTTAGGTGGGTATACCAACATACAAAGTATACTATATCTCCATATAATATTTCAATATTTCTGCCTTTATGACTGTGACAATATCCAAATTTGCATAAAAGAGTCATTATACATGAATTATGAAATGTGTATATATACACTGGAAAAAAAAAGCTTTAAATAAAACAAAGATTACTGAAGCATGTTTATGTCTTACTTCAAAATTTTGTTTTATTTCAATGTTTATTGTATCTTTGTAATATTTGTGAAATTTGCAATTTATGAGTGAACATTTTTTTTCCTTGAAGTAAATATAACACCAATTTTTTTTTTTTCAGTGTACCTCTTATCAGAGGTATAAGTTACTGTTTAGCAAACCTTAAGAAAACTATAGATAACATTAAATGCCAAACCTAAATGCAGAGTGAAAACTGATTTACAGGCTGTATTGAGTGATAAACCAATAATACTCAAACAAACAAAACAATAAATAAATACTGTCAGATTCTGCCCAGTAGTTTGAGACTCTTGGATTAGATAGAACTTGTGAATTGAGTTTGCTTTGATAACTTAAATAGTTAGCTATGTATTAAAAGTCAAGCCCTAAAGTCAAAAGCCACATACCATGTTCAGTCATCAGACAGACACCCCATGAAACCTGGTCACACTTTAACGAACCAAGCCCCCTTCCTGTCGACTCCAACCACTCCTAAACACAATAGGAATTCCTCTAGGCCTGATGATGCCTCATTAGCGGGTCTGTTTGTGGGGGCACAGAATAAAGTTATTGTTTCAGCAGATTTATGACTCAGCATTTAGGAGCAGACTTGAATGATGTGAAATTTTTATTGCTTTGCTCACAAGACCCTGAGACATTTAGTGTCAACTGAAGAAATTCTAACAGTTGTCTTTGCAATTTTTTTTCTTAAAAAAAAAAGACAACAAAAAAGAATGACCAACACCACATTAATAATTCGAGTTACCAGGAATGTGACAAGAGCGCTCACAGGCATGATGCTCGACTCACACCAGCTGAATTCCAACTGATGAAATCCTGACATGACCTAAATGTATTCTTTGACATGGCTGATGCACATTCCACTTGACTGCTGACAAAGCAAAAAGTCTTGCTCAAGTCAGCGTGAATAAACCTACAAATGCTTGTACTGTATGTGTAAAAAATGGAAAAATGGGAAAAGTGCATATATCCTGTCATACACTGATAAAGCTATACATGCATGTGAATTAAAGAAAATCTATATATAGTATATATGGACTATTGATAACAATACAAATGGTCTTGACTCCAATAAACCAGCATGATACTGAAAATTCTCCTCCTCGCTGTCTCCAGTCTCATGCTAACAGAGATTACGGCTGTAATGTGAAGATGAGTATAAATGTGGTGATGGAGGATGGAACGATAGCGCACATGCTTTATGTTAACAGCCAATCACTCAGCAGATGTTTATGTTTATGCTGCATTAAGCGCTATCTAATCTAGCATAGACACAACACATACTCCATCACACAATAACTATGAAAACAGCATTAAGGTGATTGTAAAGAAACTGAGATTCATCCAAACTAGTGTGTTCGTATGACTTTTGCAGATTTAAAAAAAATAAATAAAAAAATACATATACCCGATCTACAAGGGTAAAAAAAAAAGAAGAGGTCTGTTGTTTCGTTTTCTAATCCAGGTCTGCCAATATGAATATTTTAAAGGATTTCACTGAGGCTTAGGACAGCAAACGATAATCCGCTTTAAATCAGTAACAGCATATTGGCTCAGGCTTATACCTTATACCACCCAAGACAGAGTCAAGGAGCAATGGGCGCAATGTAAAATAATAAGCAGCCCAGATATGTCATGCAATGCCGTCAGTATTTCAAAGAAAAAAATATGTGCACGGAGCAAACGGCAGTTTGTATAACATACATAATTATGTTGATGTCTTCTTGTCACATCCGAGTCTTCGTATCTCCATGTTTCCGAATGCAAATGTCTGAATTTCTTTTAATGAACGTGGAAACTTCAAGGGCATCTTATTTGCATGTCCTGTAAGGCTGGTGTGTTAAGAGATGAGCTGTAAAGTATCTATTCCCTGAGGATTCAAATGTGAGTCATTGAGGCCTAAGAGAGTAGTCCCGAGCGCTCTTGCTGAGCATGGAAAATCGCAGGGGTTGACCCGTCTCCGCCACTGGAATGTGATTTCCACCCTCAGCAAGAGAGCAGATCCCAAGGACCCAGGGCAACATCACTACAGCAGGGGGAAAAATTTATTAGACGTGCTTCTCAATAGACTTTGTCATGTTGCATTTATAGCGTTACTGTCATGGGGAAACAAGAGCGAAAGAGACAAACACTGGCCTAAAGAATTCTAGAAGGACATACAAGTACATGGGTGTGTTTTGAAATAAAACTACAAAAAAAAAAAAGACAGTAACTTTGCAATTATGTACAATGTGTTAACAGTAATGAATGCATTGGACAAACTGTAAAAATAATTTTTCGTTGTAAATAATTGGAATATTTTTGGAGTACGTTTTACTAGGATTTGCTTTCTACTTCAGAATTTCACGTTTAATTCAATGTCTTATATGCAGTTTCTTTGTAAGTAATTCTAAAATTTACTAGCAACTTTTAAGTGAAATTGTTTCTACATTTTATCTCTTTTCCAGTGTATAATACACTAACAATAACATTTTACAGCATTTTAGATTCGTTCATTTCTACATAATAATATATTTTTAACTTTTCTAGATGTATGAAGTAACTTGAATGTATTACAAACAAACATTAATTAACAAAATAAATATATTACTGTTAATGATATGTAAAAATTATTTAAAATGTATAATTATTATGAAATAAAAAATCTTTTTTTTTTTTTTTTTACAAATAAGTATATTTTAAATAAATGTTAACCATGATAGTTCATTATACATAATGCATTAACTAATATTAAACCTTATTTCAAAGTGTTACCTAAAAGAGTAATAGTAAAATAAAGTTCACAAAACCAATTTACATTGCATATTTTTCCATTCACACACATCGCATTGCAATATTAATATACAATCAGATCTAATGACGATTAACAGCCAAGTCAGTGGTGATGACAGTCAAAATGATTCTCATTGTTTGATTTGTATGTAACATTAGCATCAATTACCCCTTGATTGTCTTGCATTGATAAAGATGCTGACAGGTGATAAAAGCTGTTGAAAAGCGAATTAACGGGCGATTACGTTAGTATTTTGAATGAGATTTTCTGCTGAGGTGTTGAGCTAATCTAATCTTGTTTATATTCTGAAAAGGCATCTCATGTGGGTTGAGGAAATTACCATTTGAAGGGCGGAAGGCAATCAAATCAATCATATTTTGAGCCGTAAACTGTTTCATGTGAAATAAAAACAGTTCTCTCGGCTTTCATTGTATTTAGACAGGTCCTTTTTCAACTGTCCATTCTTAATATCCCTCATACTGCACAGAGCCACGGATTAATCAGCCCCCCCCTCGCTGGCCCAGATGGACAGAGCCTGTTCACTGTTATTAAATCCTGAAGTGTTTTGTACTCAAATCATCAACACATTTCACAGCCCCCGTCTTCATCAGATCACATATATATTGCGTTGGCTTGCATTCTGTAGATTTCAAATGGAAAAACACGGAGCGACGTATATACTGTGGACTAGATGGTCCAGCGATCTCTTTGTGGGTCCTCTGACGATCGCTCAGAAATCTGGGGTTGGCCCACTAATCTAGCTGCATTACTCTTTGCCAAGGGATTACGGAGTGACAATTTCAAGAGGAAGGAAAGATGTAATGCCGCGCTTAAGCCTCTGGTCCTATTAAAAGCCAAATTGTGCTGTGACATCAACACAAGCGCTGCTTCACAGTTGCTAAACATTTCATAAAGTTGATGCATTCTCTAAATGCAAATAAGGATATTTCCGTTCCGTCCCTCAGGAAAATCACTTTTCACACTTGTGCGGTTCCGGCTGTCTGAAGACTACCCTTAAGCACTTGGCATTTTTAAAGCTTTAGAGACTGTTCAGTCGATTAATCCAAGAGGTATGTTTAAATCCATCTTCAAATTAACAAGGCAAAAATGAGAAAATCTTTAGCCAGCGTGTGGCCCGTTTAAAGGCCTTTTCAGGTGTTGGTGGTTTACAAAGCCAATGGACGTAATCCTCTTTTTTTGAAGTGGCCCGGAATCTGCTTTTTCTAACTGGTAAGGACCAAGACTGAGGTTTAAAAGAGCCAATGTGTGATGACCCACAGAGCCTTTGTCTTGACAGAAGAGAACACAATGTAAGGATTAGTCAAAAATAGCGTTCAGGTAAAAGGCAACAATAAGCAGGAGCAGGGGCTGCTGAAAACCTATGGTAACATTCACTGGAGGTTGTTCCTTTTTAAAATGAGGTGGAAGGCTTCAGGAAATGGCATGAATTCACAAGTTACTGCTTTATTTTTGCACTGAGGAAATCCCACAGGGAACACAAAATAACTTCAGTCTACGGTAATTAACTTTGGTGCAACCTTTGGTTGGAGAGTGCACTCGACCCTGCAATTCTTTTGCCACAGCACTTCAGCAGCTGCCTCTGACTATAGACCTACAGCATTAATGCTTTTATACAGACTAACCACACTTGCCCATGCAATTTGTAGCACACTTCTCATATCTAAAACACATTAAAGTTGTACAAAGATGAGCATTAATAAAATGTTAGATGAAATCTCTTAAGAGGAACAGTAACTTTAGCTAATTCATTTATTTTCTGTTCCTTGAACTGTATTAGGCACAGATTGCTTCACTGAAGGAGGATTTTGAGGAAGAGCTAGCCTAGTGTGATTTAGTCTTTAGTGGCTATATTTTCCTTTATTTCTCATTATTATAACCCGTACAGGAAAAAAAAAAATTCTTTATGTTTTGTTTTTGAAAGAAGTCTTTTATGCTCACCAAGGCCCAATTTATTTTAATCAAAATACAGTAAATACAATAATATTGCCAAATATTATTACATAACTGTTAATAACTGTTTTCTACTTTAATAGATCTTACAACATTTGTTACTATAAACAGTTGTGCTATTTATATTTTTGTGAAAACGGTGATACATTTTTCAAGATTCTTTATGAAGCATTTATTTGAAATAGAAATCTTGGTAACTCTTTAGAATAGGGAACACATATTCGCTATTAACTATGACTTTTCCCTCAGTAAACTCCTAATCTGCTGCTTATTAATAGTTATTAAGGTAGTTATTAAGTTTAGGTGTGGGTAGGATTAAGTAATATGCTAGTAATATGCATGCTAATAAACAACTAGTTAATAGCGAGAATAGGTCCTTAAAATAAAGTGTTACCGAAATATTTTCTAACATTATAAATGCCTACCGTTTTTCACTTTTGATCAACTCAATGTGTCGTTGCTGAATAAAAGTATTAATTTCCTAAAAAAAATAAAAAAAAATAAAATAAATTATATATATATATATATATATATATATATATATATATTAGTGCTCTCAAACGATTAATCGCGATTAATCACATCCAACATAAAAGTTTTTGTTTACATAGTATATGTGCGTGAACTTTGTATATTTATTATGTATTATGTAAACACACACACATGCACGTATATATTTAAGAAAAATATGTTATATTTGTATATTAAATATATTTATATATAATATAAATAATATAAATATAAATATGTATATGTAAATACATGTACATATTTTCAAAATATATACTGTATGTGTGTGTATTTATATATACATATTAAATATACACAATATACACGTTACATAAACAAAAACTTATTTTTGATGCGATTAATCGCGATTAATCGTTTGACATCACTAATATATATATATATATATATATATATATTATATATAGACAGACCCCAAACTTTTGAACAGTAGTGTATTTTTGTAGATGTGGAGAGTCAGGTCAGGGTAAATTGAGACGTATTTTCAACACATAGTCAGCATAATTAGTATGATTATGATGATGGCAGTGAAATGACACCTGTGGTTTGAATTAGATGTAAATCCTCAAGACCTCATTAAATAAAAGACCAGCATCACTAGATGACCAGTGAGCTCAATTTAAGAAACTCTGCACTGAAATTAAAATGATTTTAATTTCATGTTATGGTCTGATTTTACTTGCTCGGATTCCGTTTGAAGGATTTCTCCTTTGATTGGTACCTCATTAGCAGGCCCGCAGGAATGTGAGCGTGCAGAGCTCCACAAATATATCTGTAGATGTGGAAAACAGGCATTCACAAAGTTCTGCACATCCCTGTTAGTTTATGAAAGATTTTGGCTAATTTGATTATGCTTGCAGCTACCAAAAATTGTCTAATACTCTGAGCTGTTTAACAGATTTGACCATGTTTAAATACATCCCACAGAACCCCCCTCCAAATCAGCGTGGAAAATACGAAGAAAGTCCACAGTTTTCGCGTGGCTCTGCTCATTACTGAGAGTGTGATCAGCAATGCTGAGCCAGCCGTCTTACAAATGAGCACTAGTTTAGGACCAGTTACCACACTGCAGACAATCACTCTCATGTGCCTCTCTGCTGAAAAGACTTTAGGGCCTGAAAAAGGCGAGAGGGGATTGTGAGATGTAAGCCTTTCATTACATGCAAAAGATAGCAGAAACCTCCTAAGATGGAAAAAGACATGTAAACATTAAAAATTTAAGACATCTGAGGTTTGATTTCTTCATACCACTTTGTAACATCTGCTGATATCTGTTTCTGGCTGCCATTTATGGGGGTGATGTAAAATAAAGTATCACTACAGTATTTATGAGTTAAACTTGAGTGTTTTAGAGGTTTAAAGAGGCAAAAGAACAATTTTTTATGTTTAAAATGGAGATTTTATTTATTTATTTTTTAAATAAATTAATTGGTAACACTTCAGTATAGGGACCAATTCTCACTATTAACTAGTTGCTTATTAACATGCATATTATTAACAAATTGGATGTTTATTAGAACTTATAAAGCATATTCTACATGAGCATATTCTACATCCCTAATTCTACCCAATACATAAAATTAATAACTATCTTACTAACTATTAATAAGCAGCAAATTGGGAGTTTATTGAGGCAAAAGTTGCAGTTATTGGTTTGCTAATAGCGAGAATTGGACCTTAAAATAAAGTGTGACCAATTAATCTTTTTTATTTAGCAGGGAGACAATAACAAATGGCTCTTTTTAATGTTAATTTATAATGTTAACTATTTCTATACAATATAAATGGTGTTCTTTAACTTTGTATTCACCAAAGTTGTACTAAGCAGCTGTTTTAAACATTGATAATAATAAGAAAAGTGTTTTGAGCAGCAAATTGCATACTAGAATGATTTCTGAAGGATCATGTGACACTGAAGATTGGCGTAATAGCTGCAGAAAATTCAGCTTTGCCATCGCAGGAATAAATGACATTTTAAAATACGTACGTAACAGTAGAAACATTATTTTAAACTGTAATAATTTTTCACAATATTGCAGTTTTCACTGCATTTAAACATTAATTTATATTACTAGTAAAGCTTGATACCTTGTGCATTAATAATTTAATAATATTTCTTTGTATATATGGTTCATATTCGAACACCCACATTCACTGCTCAACGGTTCAAAGTTTTCTCTCCTGTACTGACTGTGCTTTACATAAATTTAAATGCAATGGACCTTTCCTTTGTTGACAACAGTACTCTTTTTTTCTTGATGTTGCCTTGGAACCTGAACTTTTTTCTGTTTACCAGCTTGAGACAGGCTGATTAATCTGCTGTTATGTGGTTTAGGAAAAGCCAGAGAAAGATCCTCTTGTTTCCCTCCACCTGCACACGTGTAGATATGGAGGCCGGGAGACAGGCTGGGTGAGGACACTCTGTGTCTGATGTCCACCATTATCAGTAGTGGCATTCTGATGTCTGTGTACTTTTGTTCTCTGACAGGTGATTAGCATTGTTTCACTTATCTTCACTTGATGACTGAACAATGGGGCCCTAAAATGGGGAAGATAGATGAAACACAGTTAGGACTACAGGAGGTTCTCCACTATCTAAATTAATCCTAAACTAAACTGAACTGCTGTTTGGTATGGTTTAAAGAGTAACTCTTCTGGATGACCTAAACATTAGCCATGCAATGCTACTTATTAGCCACTTAGGCCTAAAAATCTGGTTTAGCATTATCTACTAAATCCACCAGATATCCACCAATGTTAAAACTAATTTATGTTTTTATCCCTGACTTGTTGTAGCAAATAAACCTTTAACTCAAATGAACCCTTAACAGATGAATCCAAATACCCAGGCAGCAGATTTTGAAGCCGTGTGTGTGATTTGTTCTGTCAAAGTATTCAGTGCAGCAAGTTTGATTTAGCCGGTCTTGGTAGATCTAAGATGGGTTCGCTGGCCAATCACCAACAGCATCAGAAATGGAGCTGGCACTTTCAAGGAACTTCAAAAAGACGGTTCAATGAGAGTGCGCTTTAATCAAGCACATCTCTTAGGAAGCTG
>JAFVLL020007109.1:0-17157 GCA_021397915.2 Tor tambroides | reverse complement strand
GCTATGTGCTTTTTAAAACCATTTTCATAGGTTTCACGTTATATTGTCGGCTCGGAAAATATGTAAATACGCATGCCCAGTAGCCGCAGCTGTATCCCTTCTAGCCTTAACCACAAATCAGACAGGAGAGTAGATTAACTAAAGTGGACTAAACTTGATAAATGGTGTGTTCCGCGGTTGA
Organism: Tor tambroides; assembly: GCA_021397915.2. Classification (NCBI taxonomy): domain Eukaryota; kingdom Metazoa; phylum Chordata; class Actinopteri; order Cypriniformes; family Cyprinidae; genus Tor; species Tor tambroides. Next base: position 16,976 of record JAFVLL020007109.1, on the reverse strand, counting down.
AATAAAATACATTGATGTTTATTCATGTTCATTTCGTGCTTTAAGTAAATATGAAAAGATGATCGGTTCACGTGTTTGAACTGAGGCAATACAGTGATCTGTCTCGACACACTGAAGAGCCACAAAACGGTATTTATTGTTTTAATTTCTTTAAAAATGACACAGTTTAAAAGCTGAGGGTCCTGAGACTTTGTTTAATATCAGAAGTAACCTGCTCTGTCTTCTCTGTCAGTGTGTTGTCAGTTTACTCTTTGCTCTGCGATGTATTTTTCACTGCGTGAGAACATGATGTGTCGTGTGAGAGCGGCATTGTTTGTCGGTCATGGCAACAGTAACTAAGGGTGGGCGGGTTTTGCGAACGGTCAATTGCCTTCTGTAGAGCTGCTTATTGCGGAATTAAATTCATTTTTAAACTCATGATTGCTGAACACGGACAGTTACTGAAATGAATTGAAACAACATTGAACTAAACTGGGCTGAATAATAATGACACTATTATCGTCTGTAGAGCTGCTTTGCAGCTTAAATTGTATTTGTTTCATACAGTAAGTGGCGATTTTTACAACATTAACATTGTTATTTTCCTTTATTAATGTTAAGCTGCTTTGAAACTGAATTTTTGTTTTATATATATTTATTAATAAAAGTGACTATTAATTGATAGCTGTTTTAAAAAGAAATTCATTTAGAATTAAAAAACAGAAGGGTGCAATTTCTTTCAACTGTAAAATATTTTTTTTATGTTAACACGCAAAGAAAACTATAAGTATGAGATCAGTAGATTGTTTTCTCCAAAAAGTCTGAACACAGCAGCATATAATATAAAGCAGTTAAGCGAAAAAACACATGAAAAAAATTAATTATCATATATTATTTATTATATTATATTGTACTGTATTATATCATGTTGTTTTATTATATATTATAATAATTATTACACGTAATTACATATTTTAAAATATAAATTTTTAATATAAAAAGATTTTAAAGATAAAAGATGGACCTTAAAAATTGCTAATGTATGTAAAAATGGTGATGGTGTAGGAGGAATGCAATGATACAAAACTATTTAATCATTTAAACTGAGACTGTGCTCTTACCTCAGAATAGGCCTTGGCCCATGAATCTGTAAGTTTGTTTATGTCGACCTCTCCGTTAGTGAGTCTCTGAAGGGCTGCTTCTGCCTCCCGGTCATAATCCACTAACGTTTCCCTCTCTATGAAACTAACCAGGCTGTTTTTCAAGTCTAAAATCAATGCAAAAAAAGTTAGAGGGATGCACAGTGATTTTTATATGACTTGGAAATAATGCACTAACGATCTGAGGGTTGAATCAGATCATATACATGCTCAAATAAATGATAATACAATTACCATTTTCTACAAAACAGGGGATTTTATGAAGCAGCATAATCCGCCCATGAAGATCATTGACATTTTCTTTGAGAGGGAACTGAAGAGGTACTTTGAGGACACAGTGATGTTTTCCTGCCTTAAACTCAAACATAAACTCCTTTTCGATTGTATTGGTTTTTCCTTTGTTTTTCCTCATCTTCACCTGCATTTAGAAAACAGACATAACAATAATGGTTTTATAGTATAGACGACAGATACAGACATAATTATGCATAATAATTATGAATGCTGTCTAGGTAGGGTTGCTTCCTTGGTGTTGAGACGCAGCCATAGTTTCTGCAGAGATGCACGTCTGGCATGAATAAATAACTCTACCATTGTAATGTTATGTAGCCAGAAATTCTCGTTACTCAAACACAGACGTAAGTTTCCGTTCATAAATATAAGCACACCATTTCAATTATGTGACTAACAAATGCTATTCGACAACAGCTCACATCACATGAATGAACTGAGTGCTAAGAAACGAGCTCGTGTTAGACGACGAAACAACAACATATTAACTGAAATATATTCGAAAATGAAGTGTAGCAGATTTATACGGTTATTATTCGTGCATTTTCCAGTAAATTGTCCAATATGATTTGCTTGAAAGACACTTCCTGCTTACCTCCACTTGTTTTACTCCGCTGGCTGTCAGCTGATCAGCTAGTTTGTGATTAGTAACACCAGATTCCACACGAAAAGAGAATCGTTGTTTATTGTAGCTTGCCTGTAATTTCGTTTTTTAAATATTTTCGCAATAATTACTACGCAATACTTCAGACCAACATACAGGCCAAAAGTCAGCTAAATATTATTTGCTGAAAGTGTTTAGTTCAACACAAAATCCTCACTTCATATGGTCTAATCAAAACAAAAACTATTTTTGAATACCCTCCTTCTCATTCCTGTAAATTTACAAGCGAACACTGATGAAATGCACATTAATCACATGAAATATTATTCTTGCATACGAAAATGTTCATTTTCACCTAAATACAAGCAAACACAGTACTGCGTGTAAAAAATTAATCAGTTCATCAGATAAAATACTATTAATATAATAACTCTTATTATATATTTAATGTATAATTAATCCCTCAATTAATCATTGGTGATGTTTTAAAGATCGTGCTAACATGCGTTTATAACTAAAACTTTATTTCCCCACAAATGACCTATTAATATGTTCCATTAATATGTTTGTGGACCTATATTGTGCACTATCAATCCCTTTCGTGCTACTGCAGTAGTTTAATATTAATAGTTTAGTATTTTGTGTCACTGTATCATTGAGGATGGGATACTGTTGTCACTGAACAGAAGCATGAGGTGTGAATACAGGATTTGTTCTCTGTTACATAGACAAGACCTGTATTAAAGATGCATGCTGTATCAGTTACAGGTAGAGTGACACATTTGTTGAGCTCTTTGTCTCTTGAAGCCTAATCACGCAACGGCACTGTCTCTTTTCAAATCCTCACGAGAAAAATATGAGAGCATCATCGCATCATTATGTGACCTGAGCTTCAAAAAAAGCAACAGAAAGCAGCTATGTAAAATGTAATTTGATTGTTATTTCTATTATATTCAATATTTTAAAATCAGTGCACACAGGCGCCCCAGAAGAATTATGTCATTTTGTCTAAAAAACATAATCACTGCCAACATATCTCAAGTGATGCATTGTGTAATGTGATGAAAATTTCATTTAAAATGAATAAAATTTAAGTATCATAAATAAAAATATTATTTTTTTTTACACCTTTTGCATAATTTGACAAAATTACAGCTTGATTGGAAATTATGTGCATGCAATATAATATGAATATAAATGTTTTTTTCCACACATCATGTCTCTTATAATTCTCAAACTTTTCACGGAAACTGTTGCAAACACATTAACTTTTTAGAAAACTTGTTTGTTTGTTCTAATGGAAGGGACAGTCATAAAAATAGATATAGCCTAAGTATTGAAATGGTTTATTTCGCTCTTTGTTTAGATCATAAATAGACAATGAGTCATATTTATTAATTTAATGGATATTTATATGGTAAAACAATAGAAATCTTACTGTATATAATACATCATAATATAGCCTTATAGGCCTATGTGTTTGCAACAGTGTCGGTGAGTAGCTTGAGAATTATAAAAGACATAATGTGTGAAAAAAAAAACATTTATATTCATATTATATTACATGCACATCATTTCCATACAAATCGTAAAAAAAGTTCAAAAAGAGATTTATTTTTAAATTATTTAGTTTTAATTAAAAAAAAAAATAAATCACACACCTTGCACACATGGACAAAATTTGACTGGGCAACATTTGATTGTGTCTTTAATGAACAGTTTTATCATTCCAGAAACATTCAGGGTGTTTCTCGTTGTATAATCTCTGCATTGTAACGTTGTCGCCATGGTTACGTCGACCACCACAACAAGAGGGAACACGTGCGTGGGAGGCGCGCCCCCTGCCTGCCGCCCTCATCATCAGTTTCACTATGCGCGCTCCCGTTTACTACAGTACACGCTTCTCCATCATAAAGACTGCATCTGCATCGTACACCCTAATAAGCGAGGGCTAGTGATCTGACTATGGACAAAAAGTAAGTAGAAAACCGCTAATTGTGTTGTAGTTTGATGTGTAGGCTAGTTTGTTAAGTGTTTGTTGTTGTTGTTGTTGTTGTTTTGTTTTGTTTTTTTGTATTTTCACAAAGTTGTACAAGTCATACAGTCTGAAAAGGCTTATGATATCGGCAAAAATATTCTAAAGCTTATGGTGCCATATAAAGAGTGTGTAGAAAACAAATCTGTAGAGAAAATAATGCACAGGCTATTCGAATGAATGCGTTTTTAACCAGCTGGGGTCACTAGTAGCTTGCAGTATAGCTTCCAGCTCTAATAACTGCCGATGTATATATTTAGTTGAACATATGAATATATACATATTCATATGTGTAATTAAAATGTAATTCAATTATATAAATAAAATTCATATAATTTATAGAACCTATACAAATGAGCATTTATTATGAATTTTCAAAACTTCACATTTAGTTTAATATGTTAATTGATGTTTCTTTGTAATTATTAGTGAAATTTACTGCAATTTCTGAGTAAAAACTGATTCAGAGTAAATACACGGTTTTTTACTCAGATATTTTTGCTTTGAACAGAAAAGCTGTGAGGAAGAAACTAGACACATTCATGAAGGAGAAGAACATTAGTCTTCCTTTGGTGAAAAAGGTAGGTGCACTTTAATGCATTGTCCAAAAAGGATGAGTCATAACTTCATGCAGCACTATGTGCACATAAATAAACCTCTGCTCATGGTGGCTTTTAAAAACTGAAAGCTGAAGCTTTATTCAGTGATAAAATAAGGCCTTCTATCCAGCTTACATGCATAGACAACTAGAGTCAAGAACACTGACTCATCCATGGGATGCGTTTGGGGCGTATGGATCTGTTTGTTGGACCAATAAAAGATTGAGAAGTGTTTGGTTTGCACAGATACCGAATAGCATACCATTTTTTTGAGCACAGCTCTTTCTTAAAGACTTTTTTTTTTTTTTTTTTTTTACCAGTCTAGTATCCTGGAGATAGCCTGATGCAACAGCAAACCCATAAAGTAGTTACAACGTGATGTTATGAAACTGTGGGTACCTGTTTCTGCTAACACAACACTCCTTCTTCATCTATTTTGAAAATACTGCCATTAATTTGTTTTATGGATGACAGGTTGGTGACGTTCGTCCTCAGATCATTGCGCTGTATGTGTAAAACAGGAACTCTGGTGGCATTTTGCTTAATGGCTGACCTGTTCTGTTATAGAGAGAATAATGTCCACCTGTTTTTTTAGACTCAGGAATCTGCCTGCTCAGTGCTGCATGTTTTTTGAAGGGGTAGATTTAACAAAAAATGACAACTGTCATCATTTATTCATTCAAAATTCATTTCAAACCTGTATGATTTTTTTGCCTTCCACCAAACACAAAAGATGTTTAGAAGGATGTTCACGCTGCTCTTTTCCATACAAAATAAAAAGACAAAAAAGTTAGGATATTATCATAATATCCTAAGTTATTATAACTTTTATGGAGTTTTTTGTTGTTGTTGTTTTGTCATTTTGAAGCCAAGACCCTAGTCACTGTTCACTTTTATGCAAAAAGAGCAGCATGAACATCCTGCAAAATATCTCCTTTTGTGAAAGAACAGGTTTGGAATGACATGAGGGTGAATAAATGATTATATAATTAAAATCTTTTTGAAATAACGATTCCTTTAATGTTATACACTAGACTCTCAGAACCTAAACTGTGTAATCTGTGACTTTTTGAAAAGATTCTTATCTTGAGTGACTGATTCTCTCATTGCTGCATGAGGGGAATCAGGCAATGAATTGCTTAAGGATTTAGTGTTAGACTGATTTTTTTGGTTCAATCTGTCTGTAAAACAAGTATTACAAGATGATGTGCGTCTTCACGTTCAATCCGAACAAGATCCTCACAGCGCATCACTTTAATACGTCAGCTGGAGGAAAAACTGGAACGTTTGTTTTCTGAGGGAGCGCATTTCAATCAGAGTGAGAGGCAGTGAAGACCTTGAGGCAACCGGGTTTCTGAGAGAGAGCCCACTTCTGCTCAACAAGTTACGCTGCCATGGAAACAGCTGCCGCTTTGGAACGGTGGGCTGGTGCTGGTTTCAATTCTTTTAGTAGAGGTGTTGTGTTCCCACCATTGCTTTGACTGCAGGAGAGATTCACTGAATGTGGCACATCTGAACATGGTGCTGTGCTATCATTAGCTCCAGTTTGCGTGAGGAACATACCGTCCATCTATACTTACTGCTACATATTTTTTTCTAATTTAAGCCTGGGAAGATTTATGTCATGCTATTAATAAATGAATGTAAAAATCTTTTTTATTTTTTGTATATGTAGAATTGTTGAGATTAGGTTTAAAGACTTTTTGTGTGAGTGACTATGAAAATACTATAAAGTATTTCTCAAATAGCAACTATCTTAGGCACCAAACAGGGAAAAAATATCAATCAATTTATATTTATGCGTTCAAGAGCCATCCAAAAACTGCAAAAAATATATGCTATAATATAGTTATTAAAATATTTGCGATTTACGCCACAAAACATTATTAAACATCGTTAATAATGAAACATTATTGGAGAAAGACACTTTTAGGGGTCATACTGTAGCAGAATGCAAAAACAAAGAGACGCATGGCAGTGGAATGAAAAAAAAAGTATTGAAAAACAATAGAAACACAGAAAAGTGTAATGCAAAAACACGTTCTGTCTGAGTTAGCTATATATTTTCAGAAAACAGTTTAAACAGACAGATTGCAATTATGTTTAGTGCTGTTAGAAACTACAAACTTCATCTTCAGTATACTAAGCAGCAGGTTCAAAACAGCAAGGCTGTTGAGATATCAATCTCATACACATCTTAGTTTCATATGCAATATGTTGACTGATTTGGATTTGGTGTCTGATAAACTAAGTGTTGGCAGGCCCTAGACCTCCCACCGAGTGCTCGTTGATGATATAGCCATTATCGAGATGAACTCCTCACCCGATAATGTTTCTTATGGGAGCTTACTGCGCTCCTGATGATATTGGATACTTCAAATTAAACCCGGCAATTCACCTCGGTTGTGTCAGGGAGCAGTGGGTTTCACCCTACACACTTGATTTACATGACAAAACCGGCCAGTGTTTACACATTCACAGTAGCATATATAAGTGTGCAAGCTTTAGCAATCAAAATAAATACAAAACAGGGAATATTTCCTAATTACACTCTGAAAAATAAAGGTTCCAAAAGGAGTTTTTCACACCAATGGCATCAAAGATCCATTTTAGGTTCCCCAAAGAATATTTAAGTGATCGGATCTTGTAACACTCTGGAAATAAAGCTTCCAAAGGGAATTTTCACAGCTATATAGAAGAACCATTTTTGTTTCCTCAAGGAACGTGTCAGTGAACAGTTCTTAATAAAACTATTACACAGATTATTTTTAAACTCTAAAGAACCTTTTGAGCAATGGAAAAGTTCTATAGATGTTAAAGACTCTTCATGGAACTATTGATGCCAAGTACATAGAAGATCTATTTTAGGTTCCTCAAAGAACCTTTAAGCAAACATTTTATAAAAGAACCATTTTTTCTTAGTGTGAAGAACATTTTAAAGGTGCAGTATGTAATATTGACAGCTAGCGTCTGAAATGGATACTGCAGTACAAATTCAAAATATTGGTTCTCCCGCCCCCTTCTCCTCAGAATCAACGCTCATGGGGGTTGCCAGATTGAGGACACGCAACAGGAACGAGCGCAACTGACAATAAAAGGCCATGCATTTTAATGTTCTTCTGGTCATAGAACTTTTTTAGATGGATGGCAAGACTTTTTAGGATAGGTAGAATCTGAGATCTCTGATCCAGTTCATTTGCTGGCTTCCATGGCTACAATACGCTATGTTTTCCATCAACTGGCAATCCAGGGTGTTAAAATACTATTGGGTAAATTGGCAGTGGGCGGAATCACACAGACCAAAACAGACATTCCAACACAGAATCCACATTTCAAAGTATAGAGTAACTCTTTGTAGCATTGTTTTCCAGTCAAACAAATATGTGAATTTAGGATGTTTCCTAATTATCTGCAAACACATTATGGTATTTTTATGCTTTAGTTAGTACATTCCAAAAATTACCTTTAATAACTTTTTTTCACCATAACGAACCTTTTGTACAATGAAAAGCTTCTATGGATATTAAGGGTTCTTCATGGAACCAGCGATGCCAATAAAGAACCTTTATTTTTTAAGAAATGTATACCAGCTTCCCCTCTCTTTCCAAGCCAACATAATGTACTAGTATCAGCCAATCTGAATTATTGACAGGCAGTTTTTGAATGAATGTTTTCATTGGCATCAACCAGTGCCCTCTGGATCATCCCTAACCATGTAAACAGCATGCCAACAGCCTATCTTTCCTTTTGTCCACCTGTCCGCTATGAGGTTTCTGCACATGAGGGGTTGTAACAGTACAGCTAGCAGTAGGTTGCCCCATCTGTGACCAGCATCTGTTATCTGTTCCATTGTTTCAGTGGGCTAACATAAGCCCCGTCCCCTTGCCTTGTAGAGGACACAGCTCTGCGGACAGCTGGGTTGCCCCTTCACCCTAACAAGGCATAATAGGATTTGTAGGGGATTTACTAACTCAAGAGTCTCTTCATGAGGCTGTATTATTATTAGAGTAAACTTCACTAGTACTGACACACTCAAACTCAAATTATAAAAGCACACAACGGATCTCTGTCTGACAATATGGAATATAAGGAAAGATATTACATAATAGCAGTTCTGTATTCTTTGAGATGCCTCATCTAATCCATCACATTATCAGAGGTGTTTGTTTATAAACAAAAACTAGAGTTACATCATCATATGATGGTGATTATGATATAATGGGATCGACTGTTCCACTACACTGGTGACGGAGGTGTTGTCACGCAGACAGTGCTGATTAATCGCGTGTTGATTAAGTCTTGACATGTGTCACAAGCTGACATAGAGTTGCATATTTCCCAGAGGTGTGCGTTTCCATGTGATGCAATATCGCAAACCTGAAAAACATGAGTGTTGAACAGGTGAGCTCTCTTAATTTGATGAGATGCTTAAATAGTGAAACATTGGATTACAGTGGTTATGTCATCAACTAAATAGTGATGATTTAATGTGGTTTTAAAAGGGATATTGTTTGATTAAGATAGACGTCTTAAAAATGGTTCCCAACAGCACCAGATTAGGGTCATTTGGTGCTAAACAGAACCTCTAAATTTTTGCGAAATTCACAGAATGCAACTTGCTTATGGCAAAGTTTTATTCATTAAGGAGTCCTTCTTTTGAGTCGAATATTTTCAAAGGATTGGTTGAACTGGTTCACAAAACTAGTCTGTCTGATTCAAATTGAAACTGTCCATCGAGAAAACAAATTATCAAATTGGAGGTAAATTTGTCTGAATTTGTAAGATTTGACTTGTCCAAAAATTTAAGACTTTTAGTAAAAATAAAGCATGAATGTCTGCCGCTAGACTTAACCCTCAGTGGGGCTTAAACAGATTGTACAAAAACGTTCGATTGAGATTAAGTCATACACATTTGCTACCAATTTGCCAAAACACAAAATAGTTACAGGGATAGTTCACCCAAAAATGGAAATTCTGTCATTAATTACCAACACTCATGTCATTCCAAACATGTAAGACCTTCGTTAATCTTTGGAATACAAATTAAGATATTTTTGATGAAATCCGAGAGCTTTCTGACCCTGCATTGACAGCAATGCAACTTCAACACATTGAAGGCCCAGAAAGGAAGTAAGGACATTGTTAAAATAGTCCATGTGACATCAGTGGTTCAGCCCTGGTTCAGACATGTTTATAAAGACAGTTTTATGGACAGCATGCATCTTCCTCTGCTTGTAAACAAGGTGCCACACATCCAGATTCTACATCAGAACGCTGGCTCCTGACTCAGCAGCATCACACTCGTGTTGTAGAACTCTTGTGAATGTGCGCCAAAGACTGACACAGAAAAGAAATTGTTGAATAAAGTCTTTATTTTTGTTTTCTTTACATACAAAAAGTATTCTCGTAGCTTAATAACATTACGGTTGAACCACTGATGTCACATGGACTATTTTAACAATGTCCTTACTACCTTTCTGGCCCTTGAATGTGTCAGTTGCATTGCACAGACTGTTTCAGTAGATTTTGTGTTATGTCTGTTACAAAGGAAGATCACCTTGCCCTCTGACCAGTGTTGTCACGTGTGTGTCTGTGTCTGTACTGTATGGTTGTGTTAAGGATGCACAGACAGTGACATAACAATTCTCAGCTTACCTGTGTGACAGAAAACTCCTTTGGCCACAGATAGTGTTTAGTAAACAGATAGCTCTTGAACTACCCACAATGCACCATGTCTTCAAAACTTCTTCTGGTTAAACTGAAAATTTACTCTCAGGCCATCCAGGATGTTTGTTTCATGATAAGAACAGATTAGGAGAAATTTAGCATCACATCACTTGCTCACCAATGGATCCTCTGCAGTGAATGGGTGCCGTCAGAATGAGAGTCCAAACAGCTTACAAAAACATCACAATAATACACAAACGACTCCAGTTCATCAGTTAACATGAAGTGAAAGCTGCATGTTTGTAAGAAACAAATTTATCATTAAGACATTTTAACTTTAAACAATCGCTTAAAGTCCATAATCCATAACACTTTCTCCAGTGAAAAAGTCCATCCCCTATTGTCCTCTCTCACATCAAAATCCACCAACATATTTGTTCAGAGTTGTTTTGCTTGTTCAGACAAAATTACTTTTCACCGAATAAAGCAATATTGTGTGGATACAGGGGCCGGTTGCATAAAAGGTTAAGACTAGTCTTAAAAGTTAGTCAGCTAATTTTTTTCCTTAAGACTGGTCATAATTTTTTAAATTCAGTTACATAAAAATGTAGATTAGTCTGAGTTGAATCCAAAAATAAGACTGATTACCCTTTGGCTAACTGCTAGTTGGTCAGACTAGTTCTTAAGACACTGTCTTAACATAGAGACTAAGTTTATGCAACTGGCCCCAGGACTCATATTTTTAAATAACAGTTTGAAGTTAAAAATGTTTTAATTATGAATTTGTTCATTACAAACACAGACGTTAATTGAAGGACTGGAGACGTATTGTGAATTATTGTGATGTTTTTATCAACTCTCATTCTGACGGCACCCATTCACTGCATTGGTGAGCAAGTGATGTAACACTAAATTTCTTCAAATATGACCTCCATGTTTGCCTGAACGTGACACTGACATTATGCAATGCGTTTCTGAAGAGCACAAGAATGCGAGTGCAGTAAAACCAAACCTGCGGATGGCATACGATGAGCGCGTGGTGGCCTGACTGCACCTGCTTCCATCACTCAATGCCTCATCATCCGGTTCCTTTGCTGTCTGAGCCAAACATGTCAGCACTAGACACCAGGCTCACTGGCTAGAGCTCCACAGCACCCAAACAGCGTCATCGCAGCCCACGCTGTAGCTGCCGTCCATTCTAGGACTGGATTTGTTATTTAATTCGTTCCCTGGATTCACCCGAACACTGTTCAGCATTGCCTGAGGTAGAAATGGGCCCGAGGGCAGAATCAGAAAGAGGGGAAGGAGAAAACAGAGGAGAGAAGGTAAGATATTGAACAGGGTGATGAAAGACTACGGAAGAACACTTTATATAATGAGCAGGTATGTGGTGCTGTAGTGTCAGATGGTTGTACAGTAAATCCTTTAGGCTCAGAATTTCCAAATTGCAATACATCTTTTGAGACCAAGGACAAAAAGAAGAGTGTTATTAAGTGTGTGTCTATTCCATGCGTTATAGATTAGTTTTAGCTCTCAATAGTCAACAAAGTAGCCAAAACATTATGCCACACCAATCCATGTGTCGTTTATTTAAAAAGGAAGGCATAAGTTGTGCTGATTTCATGTGTCTGTAATTCAGTTTAGGATAATATACATACTGTACATAAACCATAGGGGATATTCTTTGTGCAATAACAAGGTAGTCCCTTGCTTGGTGTTTCTAGGGTGTGAGGTTTCTCCCTTCACCCAGGCAACCAGAGAACACTGAGGTAACTAGTCTCTTGAGCTTGGTTAACTGATGCCCATAATCCTGTAAGAAAAACATCTTTACCAGCAGACTGCATAAATTATGGTCAAATGTGAGAGGGTTGGTTTTAACGTTATGCGAGATCTTCATTTGTTAAGTCTAGGAAATGTCTTCAAGGATGTGTCATAGCCTTGAAGTGAATCTGCATATTTATATCCTTGATTTAACACTCAAGATCAAGTTTAAGATCGCCATTGGACAGCTGACTGAAAAAGATGCATTAGGTTCAAACAGAGGACAGAAAGCTTGTACACTCATTGCTCAGCGTACCCCTTCAATAACTATACAATATATAAAACAAACACACTAAATGACTATATAACTTGCATTAGTTTTTGTGAAAAAAGTTCACCTTTTGCGTATATTGGACGCAGAATGCATTTCGTAACTTGAGTGTTTGGACTGAAAAACTTGAAACTTGAAAGCTCTAACATTAAAAATATTTCAGGTGCACAACATCTAATTAATGGCATCCACCATTAAAAATTTTTTATGTCCTTTAATTTCTCTCAAGTGCTTTGCATGTGGATTCTTCGTAATAATAGGAACATTTCTCAAATCAGGTGATTGTCTTGAAATGTATTGGTGAAGGTGGTAATGAATTTGTACACAAATGGTGTGTATTTGTTCGTGTATTTGTTGGTGTGTAAACCTCGCCGATTTTCTTGCAGTTATTTTAGAATTATAACACCACTAAAATGCTCACTAGATTGAATGTTTAAAATATATTTTACTTGATTTAGCTTGCAAGCAGTCTAAAGTAAAGATGTAACATGCAAAATAGCAAAAAAACACGTCTTGAGTTTTTGTCCGCAATGACTGTCCACAAAACAAAGATGTCACACGACCGGTGTAGTCCGATTCATAAACAAAAGACTCTTTTGAACTGGTTCTTTTAACGAATCCTTCAATCTCAGTCAGCAGTTTGAATCAGACTGTTGAATGTTTTACTGAATTAACCTCCCTGAATGAACCAGTGAGAAGTGGTTACTTGTTAAGTAATCAAATTGTAAAGTAATCATTACATTTACTGTTTAAATGTTTGTCTATACATCAAGTTGTGTGCACTTTTAAAATTGTGTGCACTAATAAAAATTTGTTATTAGTGTGATTGTATACACAGTATAGAATTTATATAGTGAAGTGTGCCAGCTTTTAATAACTTCAGTTTTAGTAACCTGTAAATTGTTTTTAAAAGTATTTAAAATTACGTGAAGCTTGTAGTTACAGTTTAAAAGTAGCTGCAGAAAAAAAGTTGGGTCATTTTGGAACAAACCTTGGCCTAGACAGTCCATGGGGCATCTGTGCTCAAAGATTCAACACATTTAAAGTCTAGGTCAAAGCCAAAATGAAATCCCTGGCAACAAAAGCAAAGCTGCTCAGAGTAATTACTGTAGATGTCAGCTGTAATTTAAACATGAATAGATGTTGAATGTTATCGTTGCCATCCTGTCCCATCCTCTGTGTGTGTGTATGCACATGGGTTTGTGTATTTGTGTGTGATAGGGATTAGCCCATGTGAGGCCTGGCCCAGACAGCTGACCTTGATAGATAATGTTACTCATGCTGCCCATGCTGGCATAAATGAGTGGGACATTGTCAGTCTGTCTCTCTGCCCACTCACTGAACAACTCTACTGTTGAACATGGACATCTGTAAATCTCAAGCATCATTATCCACCGTATTCATGAGAGATTGGAGTGTTGTTCTTATTCATTCATTCATTTTTATTAATGGGGCTTGCTAAGATTTAGAACTAGGGTTTGGCAGGTGAATTGTCCTGGGTGCTAGTGCAACGAGTCCCATAGATTTACACTGAAGGAGGGATCTATATTACATATCATAGAGGCTTAAATGTCGGCTTTGTTGGTTTAAGCAACCAATTAGAACACTCTAGCAACCACATAGCAACGCCCTGGCAACCTCCCACATCATCTTGGAAGGTTTTGCACAGGCATTTAGGAATTTAAAAGTCTTTTTGAGTATATAATATTTAAAAGTGTATCAATAGTACAGGTTACAGTGATTTAATTAACATGCTGAAAGCTTTAGCTGTTAGAGAGTTTGTATGGCAAATCACTGGCAAGTGGCTATAAATGCATCCTTTCAGTAGAGCTGTTACAGCTGTACATATTCAGGTCGACATTTTTAGACTTTGTGTCAAGGCTTGTTCTGTTTTTTAATAATCTCGCTGAGTGTTGCGTTTTTTTAGTACGGTACATTACGTTAAAAATAGTCCAACTTTTAAAAGTTTGTTTCATAGCCACGAAACCAGTTTACTTACATGCTTCCTTAAGACCTTCCTCCACCCAACTGACTATTTTTCAGCTACAAGACTGTTTAATTATATTAGTGCAAGCGCAGGCCTAAATTGGTCATCAACATACTTGACCTGTTAAAATAGCCTGCCATCTGTAGTTTCAATAAGACGCATATATATGGTCGTGTGCAAAAATAACGTCTTAGCAAAGGTGTGGACTTTACCTCGACTTTATCTTTTGGCTTCCTAAATGTGTCACATGTGGTTAATCCATATAGCCTCTACTCTGCAACACCTGCTCTATTGGATGACCCTATTCTCACCTGAACGACTTATATCCACTTGCTGATCACTACATATGCTTAACTTGCATATCTGCCAGCTAGGTCATTAGCCATCAGTCTGTTGCATTCATGAATTATAAACATTGTTGAACATTTGTAATATCATGGGTGATACTGACTTTGTAGCCACACACAGTTTGCACCATCAATATAAATAGCATTTACACTAAATTAGATGAGCTAGAAATAGAAAGGCTAGAAAGTTTGTTCTCATAAGGTCTAGCATCATTTGTAGAAGCCACTATATTTGATTATCTAATGTACTAACGTTCATTCATTTGTAAGAGTGGCTTAGATGTAATTTTAGGGCCACAGTAAGTTAAAATCATACATTTTCTTCCATGAGGATTATGACTATAATCCTCCAAATTCACTCTATTCTCAGGAATTGCTTCTGTTCTTCAGTTTTTTTTTTTTTTTACTGCCACAACAATAACATTTCTTTAGATTACGAACTTGGAACTGAATTCTAAACAGTATGGGTGTATTTTTATTTTGAAATTTGAAGATATTTCCCAACTGTGTTCACAACTAGGAGTGTCCAGTTCTGCTCCTGGAGGGCCACCTCCCTGCTGAGTTTAGCTTCAGCTTTAATTAAACAAACCTGAACCAGCTAATCAAGGTCAAAAGGATTACTCGAAACTCCCAGGCAGGGGTGTGTTTCCCAAAACCATTGTTAGCTAACTATAGCCTAGTCGTTAATTCCACTGAACTCTATTGGTAACGACAGAACTTGTGACCAGAGCTGCTTTTGGGAAATGCACCCCAGGTGTGTTCGACCAAGTTAGAGCTAAATTCTGTAGGAAGGTTGGCCTCCAGGACTGAGAATGGCAACCCCTGACATAAATTTAATGTTGATGTGTGTATTACAGGAGTGGCCAATCCTGCTCTTGGAGTGCCACCTTCCAGCGGAGGTAGACTTTAAGGCAGGTGTGTTGAAATTTTGCAGAATGGTGGCCCATCAGGGGCAGGTTTGGACAACTCTGGGGTATTGGTTTAAAATACTTTACAAGAAATTATCTTAATCCAAATGATTCTGTGTTACCTCTGGAGAAATTTGATAGAAGAGGCAAAGTTTTAATGACAGTTCCAAGCTCTTCTATTTTAAAACTCTTTTATTGCCAGAAGACCTGTAATGTCATAGTAGATTGTAACATGTCCACCTCACATTGAAAACCCCAGTGGCCATGTGATTAAGGCAACACATCTGTTACATAACCACTGAGTGACACAATTAAAGTGATATGTCTGAGGTCTTCCAAATGTCAGTTACAATGTAAACACAAAGTTGGTAAACACATTCCCATTCTCAGCTGATGGCAGGTGCACAAGATCCAATTTGTTCTCTCCTAAGTGGCGCTGAGAGATGTGGGTATACACATTAGACCCCAAGCCCCCATGGATGAAACAGTCAGAAATGTTATCCTCTATGGAGGCAAATGGCGGCGGTATCACTATGAAGGGCAGGGCTAGTTTTCCCACTCTCTCCGTGCTGGATCAGGAGAAACCAAAGCCTATGTGTGCATGCCGGGAGATAAGATTTCCTCTCTGCACTTCACTGCTGTTTGTTAGCGTCCTGGGGGAATGTGAGCGGCGGAGGGGAGGAAATATCTCCGGCTCTGTCTCCAGGAGACGGCCTCTGGGAGGGAGGAGTTACCAGAAGTCCCAACAGAAGTTGCTTATGCTGCCCCTGAGTGGAGCTCCACTGTCAGGGATCACTCCCCTGATGCTTCCCATAGAGGAAGAGGAAGATGGCACTGAGAGCCCCCACTGCTCAGCCTCCGGCTCAGGATGGCTCCCTTGTGGAGTCTCGTCCACACGTCACCAAGCTCTCCCCGAGCACCCCACGTAGCCACCCGTTTATCCCTCCCTGCAGCACACATCTCCTCGAACAGAGATGTGGAGATGGCACGCGAAATGGACTCTTAGATCCAGAGCAGACAGGTGAGTGCGACTACATCCTCTTCCATCCTAGATCCAAAGATTCTGCATCTTTTCACAAGCACATGTCTGAAGAAGTCTGAAATAAGTGGATCCCTTCAGATTGTTCATTCTGGACTGTGGAGCTCTAGATCATCGAAGACCAAAGAAGTTGTTGTGGTTAACTTCAGTGCTCCTTACTGGCAAGTGGACATGACGTAGTGGGACTGAGACCTATGGTTACCGCAGTATGGGGAGACCCTGCCATGGGTGGAGAAGGGACCACACCATCTTGCTGTGGCTTTGAGAT
>JAFVLL020007108.1:0-17096 GCA_021397915.2 Tor tambroides | reverse complement strand
CCTCTCTTGCACATTCCTGCTTATCTTAATATTTAAGTCTACAGTATACTGTCATGCACATTCTTTTATATTTTATATTTTTATTTTTGTTCTTCATATATTATTTCTTACCTTTTTATTTTTTTGTATATTTCCTTGTGTTGTTTTCTATAATATTTGCACTGTCCATGGAGTGGACCTGACTCACATTTCACTACTGGTTGTATACTCTCTATATAATTGCATATGTGACAAATAAAAATCTTGAATCTTGATCTTGAATCTTGAATGCCCTTCACAGTCTCGATTTCAATGTAAATATGGTGTATTTTCTGACTACAATGCATTATGTGCTTTCCGTTTTGGTGCAGATGGTAGAAATGCTGCACAGCATGAGTTCCTCTGAAATGTGATTAAATGCGCGTTCTTATGTGAGTCACATATATGAAGGTGACCGCTTCAGCTGAAAGAGTGTGAGAGTCAGAGGAGAGAGTGATATATTGGAGAGGGATGGAGGCAGATATTGTAGGAGAGAGAATGAGAAGTGCTGACAGGTTGTCAGGGAAGAGTTCAGAGCGCTGACCCTTTCCCACTACTGCCTCAAATATAAAACCCATTGCCTTCAAACCAAAAACCACACATATAATGGTCAGACACGAAAATGATGTTTATATTCTCTCAACTGCCTTTTCTGGAGTTGTTTGCATTCATAGGCAGAAAAACATTCTTTATGCTTCAAGAGCGGATATCTAATAAAGCCTCAAGTCTTTTTGATCTTTGGAGGAGGAGGAGTAGGTTGTGATGTTGTCCAAGTTTGGACTGGTCTCTTGAAGTGCCTGCATGTGTGCATGTCTGCATGAGTTATACTGCTCTGTGTCAGGTAGAGTTCATTCATGTGCAACTCAACCTTATTTTTTTTTCTGTCATTATAAGATGAAACCAGTCTAATAAGTGTAAAATATATTTGAAATAATGAAAAATAAAGACCAGTTTTTAAGATACTGCAAGATACTGTATATGTACATTTCATTCACATGAAACATGTCCAAGAATGTATAATGTCACATGTACTTCGGTAGATTGTGTTCATGAATAGAGGGTTGCACTCTTAGGGTACATTTGCATGACAACAGTGTGCTAAAAACAGAAAAGTTTGTGTTTTTGAAAAGTTTAGCGTACAGACGATCCCTGTTCACGCGGATGCACAAATAAAAACAACTAAAAATGGTATATTGCGCATGCCTGGCCAGTAGTTGTTGATGTAAAGAAACACTACACACCTGCCCAAATACCTATAGATGAACGCATAACATGCATGCGCATGATTGCGCAAAGGTTGTATTTGCAAGTTGGATGCATGTGAATAGCACCACAATGTCGTAATTACGAGTAGGGAAACTCTGGATTTTACTTAAATTTCCAAGATGGGGGGATTTCAGTGAGACATGGATGCAGTGTACAGTTTAATATATATATATATATATTTAAATATACGTTAAAACAAAAATAAGATGCATATACAGTTACGATACATAAAGATTCAATTTACAGAACCTTCGTAAATTGAAGGTTTAATTCAAAAAAGTGTATTAATGGTACATTTTAATATATATATATATATATATATATATGTTAAAACAAAAATAAGATGCATATACAGTTATGATACATAAAGTTTCAATTTACAGAACCTTCGTAAACTGAATAAAAACATAAAAAAGCAAAAACACATCTGAAGCGGATTCTTTATTCATATTTTTTTGTTTTGTTTTTTTCATTTTGTAAAGTAAGTAAAGTAAAGTAGTTGAATTTTATGCAGAAAAGGCACATCACCATCTTTCTCCAACCAAAGTGACTTGAACGCACCTGATGTCGTAATTATAACTTCCTAGCTAGTAAATCCGAATTTCCGAGCAGGACTTGAATGCACCAGCAGACTGTAATTGAATGTTTTTTATTTGTGCTTGTAATTTATTTTAATGTCTATTCTTGCATGTAGTAGCATGTATTGTTTACTTTGTGTGTCCTATCTCCCTCTGCTGGTTTAGTATCAAAAGAAAACCAATTGAAGAGTTGAATTGTGTTGATCAGGTTAATTAGTGATCACAGGTGTTGATGGTCACTGGAAGCCTTATATAAACCCTTTGTTTGAAACCACCAAACATGTTTGAGTGTTGAGAACACTAGGGGACTGTTTCATAAAACAAGTTTACTAAATAAGCCAGGTTTATTTCAGTTAGTCTGGTTTATTTTGAACTAAATCAACTGGCAATAAGTCAGATCAACTAAAATAAACCTGGCTTATTTGGTAAACTTGTTTTATGAAACGGGCCCCAGTTTTGTTTGAAAGTGGTAAATGAATGAGTGTGCATGTAAAAAAGGAAGTGAGAGAGAAAGAGGAGAAAGTTTTAGTACGAGAAAAAGAGCACCAAGACTTTTTTGGATTTATTAAAGATTGGGATCGTTTTCTTTTTGGTGTCTGGGGGAGAAGTTGAGTTTTGAGGTTTATTCTCTACTCAGGACCTGTCTTGAAGAGTCTTTCAAACCAAAACCAATTTTGACCAGCAAAGATCAATTGTGCCATGACTTTGACTGTGAAAATTCACCATCAGTCCTAACATCAAGATATGTATATTTTATATTGATAAATAATAACAAAAATATTTAGAATAAAAAGTTACCATTGGGGAAATGTGGAGATGCTGTGGAAATTGAACTTGACCTTGTGCCTCCCTGTTTCGATTTAAATAAATGCTCGTTTTCAATCACTACAATTCCTGATGGATTTCCTTGGTAAATATTCCGAGAGACAGAAATTGGCTGCAAATGCCACTTTGTTGAGAAAATAAAGGCTTCTTTTTTTAGACTATATAGGTTTCTTGAGTTGGTTAAATGGTTCTTTTGAGAGTCAATAAGCTATTTATGTTACATATAGATTCTTCACATCACTCTGTTGGATTCTTTAAAGCACCAGTATAGATCATTTTCTTAAAGAACTACACAAAAGACTATTCTCTTATGACAGACTATAAAACTTTCACATCAGACTGGAAGCTTTATTTTGAAGGGTGGGATGGAGTCCAGCATTTATTCGGCCTTGTTTCCAGCTGAAAGTGGGTCATTGTAAGGAGAAGTGTTGTGGACCCCAGCTCTGTCCTCAGGCCCATTCATTTCACTGTGCTCTGGGAACTCTCGCTGACCATTAAAGGATTTCTTTTTTTGTTTGAGAGCAAAAGGAATGACTTGCGTATAAAGGACGCTGGAGTATTTTCTTCCCCTTTAAACACAGAGGTGTGTTTATATTAAACGAGTTTATGAGGTTATTCAGTGGTCTGTAGTTTTATTTTACAGCAATTTGCAGTATTTTTATTTAAATATATTTAAATATTGATGCTACAAAAAATAATGCAAATCAATCCTGTAAATATGAAGCTTGATTAATAATAAAAAAGGTCTTCACAATTTTTTAAAATCTCAGTTCAGACTTTTTCCTTGCAATTGTGAACCCTATACATTTATTTTATAATCTGAAATTTAACTTGGGGAAAAAAATTGAATAGAAATGTAATTGAAATGATAATGTTTTGGGCATTTTTGAGAGCCCCATTAGGCTGGTTGTAGTAAACATGGCCACCTGGATCACATCAGCATAGTAAACCGATTCTTGGCTTTTCTATACACATCTGGTTGAGGTCGAGTATCCGTGCTCTAAATCCTGATGAAGATAAACTCATTAAAGCCCTTGGCCAGGGTTTTTAGCAACAGGAAGCAAGCAAATGCTTTTCCTCTTCAGCCATTTACTGATATAAATCATACACACAACTCATTCCTCCACCAGACACACATCCAATCATATATGCCTCCAGTGACTGCTTTTACCGGCCAGGATGATGTATGTGGATAAATTTATCCATGACCCCTGAAGGTCAGGAAACCCACTAAAGATGAAAGGAGGAAATCGTGAGCTGTCAAAGGCTGTGAAGATGTCATCACACCACAGTGGCTCCTGGACTGCCACAATTTCAGGAAGATTGATCATCCAATTAGAGTTCAGCCGGAAGGATGTGGTGGTGTGCAAATTTTCATACTGTACTAACAGACTGCAAATGTGTCTGTCGCTCTGTCATCAGCTTCTGATTAGCGAACGGTGCCCACCTTTGGTAGCCGAGAGCTGAAGGACAATGGGACCAATCTGATATCTCTTATCATTGCACAGTACAGTGATAGTATCTGATGCAAATTCCTTAGTACTTGTACATGTTGTATGATTGCTGGGTACATGTAACCCACTTCATCCTTGGAAAACATTTCAAAGCTAAATTATTAATTTATTAAAAAAAAAAAAAAAAAAAATGCCTATATTACCCAATTTAATGATGCTGACTTAATATATATATATATATATATATATATATATATATATATATATATATATATATATATATATATATATATATATATATACTATATATATATATATATATATATATATATATATATATATATATATATATCTATATACTGGGCAGTTTATTCAGGTGATTAGGGATAATACAAGATGTCTTGACCTTACCAATAGTTGTTGAAATCAAAAATGCTACAAAATGCATAATATTTTTGCTATATTTTTAACAAAACAGGCACTATTTTTGCAATCAGTGCCCCAAAATGAGTAAGAAACAAGTATTGGATTTCATTCAGTGAATTCAGCAAGTATGTAGGGCAGTGTAATTAAAATAACTATAAATGACGCATACATACCCTAAAGAAATGAAAAGCAGCAATTGTTGACCATCTGTTTATGTAAAAGAAGAACTGAGTCTCAATACATTAAAAAAATAAAATAAATCAAAATCTATTATACATTCATTAGGAAGATGATAAAAAATCAATAAGTACACATGTAACAAAAATCTGATGTGAAATTGTCATGTGTTTAATTTCACAGTGTTTATGCTGCTTGTTTGGAGAGATCAAAGTGGAATGACAGACTGATTTACCTCCGGCTGTGTTGCTCTAATAGCTGCGGCTCAGAGTGGAGAACATTTCACAGTGTCAACTCAGCCATGATAAAACAGAATTAATTTTAATTAAAGGTGATGTACTTTCATTTTAGAGTGTTCATGCCCCGTTGCTAGAACACAATTACATCTTTCATGCACATTTGTGTGTTTACAATGCTAGTTTTCACACTGGCTAACTAGGTTTACCATTAGCATTTTACATCCATTTCAGTTAATAATGGGAAAGCAGTGCTTTTTGATTTTTAGCAAATGCAATCACGTCTTTAGGTCACAGTAGACCAGATTGAGTTAAAATGTAAAGGTTTCCTGAACTGGAGTCAATAATCTTGTGCTAGCAACAACAACATGAAACATCTAAAAAATTCATGCTGTCTTAAATGTCAAAAAAACAATGCAGTGGCACCAGTTGCCCAGCATGCATTGCATGAATGATCTCTGGCCAGGTTTGGGTCCAGATGCTTGCAATTATGTTAGCAAAGTTTGAGATCTATGTGTGATGTTGCATGTTGTGTACACTATGTGGTTATCATTGTTGAAGTGAATAGTCTCAAAAATGTAGCAGTGGGTTGTCAGCCATATTGCTTTTTTGTCTATGCAATATAATGCAAACTAAACAAATAATTTCTGTTATTGCAAAAATTAAGTCAAACTCTATTATTGTCATAAAGTGTGTTAAATCGATTGGATAAAAAAAAATATATATATATATATATATATATATATATATATATATATATAATTAATCGCTTCACAAAATAATTTGCTGTTTCTCCAAATTCCTCCAAACGGCACACATTCCCTTGTGAAAAATAAATATATTAAAATGTATTTGAAATATATTTATTTCATGCTAAGTATACTGAGAATATATCAACTTATTTATGTACTTGATAAAAATACCATGCAATTATAATTTTAGTATACTAAACTAGGTATACTTAAAGTCTGTTAAATTGGAACAACTAATTTTGTACCTAATGCACTTTAATTGTGCAAAAGTAGTGCTGAAGTCCAATTAAAGATATACTTAAGTACATTTGATTGTGCCTAAGTTGAAATACTGCAAGTATATTTCAGGTACATTTTAAATATCTTGCATTTAAAGTCTGATGTTATTCAAAGATCATGCAATCCTCATCAATAATGACATTAAAACACATTTTAGGCTTGATATTAAGAAATGTGTATTGTGAAATATGTCAGTAAATATGTTAATAGATTTGAACGGACTTGTATGGATTAAATGTATTTTAAATATATTACTTTTTTGTTGTTGTTGTTGTTGTTGTTGTTTTTACCAGGGTTGGTGATGCCTGCTGGTCAAAATGGTGTAAATGTACACTGAAAAAAAGAAGAAAGACTCATTGAATTTTCAAAAAAAAATTTAAGTGGTTGCAATCAATTTATTTTAGCTACATTTAAATAAAAAATTTAGTTGACTAACTTTCAACCTTTTTTATTTAAATGTAGATAAAATAAATTGTTTGCAACCACTTACCTTTAGTAAAACATTAATATATATTTTTTTCCCACTGTAACACAAGCTCTGCTCATACATGGATAAAATCACTTTTTACAAATCAACTGCAAATGTTTTATTAAAAAAGTGTAAACCCTTAAATGCAATCAACAAATCATCTAATATTATTAAATATATAAAGTCTGTATAATATATTATTTTATTAAATTGAATGGCTTGTTTTTTGTTTAATGGAGAAGCTTGGTTAATCAAGCCCATAAGAGACTATTAATTAAAACTTTACCATTTATTATACAAATATGTCATTTAAATGATCAACAAATGTATAAATCTTATCTGAGATTAGGTAAAAACCACATAGACACTGGTTCAAGGGTTCAAAGAGATTGCACTGAACGGTAAACCATTGAAATATTGAGTCATTTCAAAACCGTTATGACAACAAAGCCAAATTTACTGAAATCATGTGACTTTGTCAGTTCGATATGCATTCTGAATCACTGGTTTAAAACAAATGATTCACAAAGGTGAAAAAAGATTAAGTTAAAATTAAGTTAAAATTGTGATTGTACATGGTCTGCTTTGGCAGCCTAAGCCTGCTCAGACTCAAAATCTCCAGAACTTCTAAGAATACAAGCACAAATAACCTGTCAAAAGTTCCCTTACAATGTTCAGGTTTGATGGAGGGTCACAGGTTTCCAGTAGGTGGGTGCTTTGGTCCACTCATCTTCATGCTGTAGGTCCCTCCGTGTCTCTCTGGGAACAATTAATGTCAGGCATTCAAAGTGAAGCTATTGGTGGACTTCAAAGGCTAGCCTCCTCAAAGGCTTACAGCGGAGAAACGGCCCTCAAAACTCCAGCAGGCCCTCTAAGGCACAGAGAGAGTCCTGTTTCTATGGGCCAGCGAGGGAGGGGAAGGCCTGCACGCTTTATGAAAGGACCTACTAACATGCAGGAAAATCTCCATGGGATTAAAAACTTCCATTCAGAGTGGTGAGGAATGGCAAGATGGAGAATCTAAAGATCAAAAAATGCCCAGTACAAGAAGCGAGTTTTCAGCATTGCCCAATCATACTGTAGTATTTTTTTTTTTCTTTTCGTTTCTAAAAGCCATCCAAAGCAGGCAGCGTTCATGTACGTGTTTTTTTGGCATTGACTGTGGACTGGCACGCAGCCAGAGATTCCCACCTTTGTATGAAGCCGAGCTTTGTTCGCTGGTGTGGACCATTAAATCCCATCATCCCCCTCTCATTTTTTTTTAAACCAAGGCCACTGAAAGACTGTGAGCACCTGTTTAAGTAAAAAAACAATTAAGAGTCCATTGGAAGCATTTAAAACCCAGATTAGAGAAGAGGGTACAAATGGGAAGTATTAGGATTTTCTTTTATACCTTTTTTTTATTAGCAGACCTACATGCAGCCATTTTGGTTGCACAAAGAGGGCTGTAGCCCCCCCAGTGACCAGCTGTACGATTTGGTCATTAGCCACAAGGCAGGGAGTTGTTAAAATGCAATTAACCATAACATTTAACACCCTTTCAATGCAGAGTTCATTTTAATGATCAAAAGATTGAGATTAGCACTTATTTTCTTTCACCTTTCATCTTTTGTAGAGCACAGGAAGTTGTCGTTTAGCAGACACTTTTATCCAAAGTGACAAGGAGATTTTGATGCAGACTTGAGTCCATTTGACATCAAATTTTGTTTGGCTGATCCGAAAGACATTTTCCAAACTTGTGTATTGTTCGTCAGAGATAGCATAAGACAGATGGTCTGCTGGTGCATGTAGAGAAAATATAATGTTTAATATGACAGCTGTAGGAATGAAATCCAGGGTCTTTACACCTAAAAGAGCCTATTTCCTATTTGTTTTCTCTGGAAACTGCATGTGCAAAAATAGATAATTAATAAAAAGTTTGCAGTCAGAAAGGTGTGTGTGTGTACTTGTTTATGCTACATTGTGGGGACCACAATGTCCCCACAAGGATAGTAAAACCTGAAATTTTTGACATTGTGGGGACCGGCCTGTGGTCCCCAAGAGGGAAAAAAAAAATTAAAAATAGTAGTTGATGATTATCTGAAAGTGTAACAATGCAAATAGGTTTTCTGTTAGGGGTAGGTTTAGGGTTAGGATTAGGGTTGGGTTAGAGGATAGGAAATATCGTTTGGTCAGTATAAAAGTTATAGAAGTCTATAGAAAGTCCCCACAATGCACAGAAACAAACGTGTGTGTGTGTGTGTGTTCTTTTTTTTCATATGCTTATCAAGGCTGCATTTATTTGATAAATGTAGTAATATTAAATAGATTTCTTTATATTAATACAGTAAATTATATACACTATTTTTACACACTTTTTTAGTTTATATGGTGCTCAAGAAACATTTATTTTTTTCATTGTAGAGTTGCACAGGTGCGCTCCTTAATATTTTTGTGAAAACCATTATACTTTTAATGTGATCTCATTATCTCATTTTAAATATTTATTTATTTATTTTTTATTTTTTATTTTATGTTTGTAACAATGTAAAAGTCTTTATGCATTCTTGTTGAGAACGAAAAAAAAAACCCAACAACACATGAATAGAAATCATCATTATAGAAATAGAAATTCACCAGCATTTACCAAGATAGACAAAGAGTCATTTACAGCAGTTTATACTTGGCAGTTTGTGTACTGCAGATATTGTATTTTTGGCTCATTGTTGTCAAATTGCTTGTGATGTTTCTCATTTGTAAGTCTCTTTGGACAAAACCATCTTATAAATAAATAGTAATAAACATGAAGGTAAAAATTCAATCAAAAAATAAATTCAATAAAATAAAAATAAATAAGTAAAAAGACTACAATGGCGGGGGTTGCAAATTAACTCTAGTTCGGACTGACCTTAGAGTAGCCTATACTTCCCATCTACTGGGAGGGTAAACAAATATCTAAAGCTCCTGTTTTTACCTGTGGTCTGCAGCCACAGTGATTTCCAGCTGCCTGCTGAGAATCCTGTCCACTGCAGGTGACTTTCTGTGCTCCTTGTTTTGTTTCGTCTGGCCCCTCCGTCCTCCTGCTGTGACCTCAGCGCATGTTTCTGGCATGTTAGAGATGCTCTCACTCTGATTAGGGTAATTACAAACCATCTCTGCTCTCCCCGCTCCGCAAACCCCACTTCAACGCGTATTCATCCATTTGTCTTAAAGTAATGAAATCCCTGGGGGAGGGGCGGGAGGCGCGGCATGGCGGGGTGCCTCATTTCAGGAGCTATTAAGTAGCGACCGCGCTACTCGCTAGCACTTTTATCACTGCGCTCGTTAATCTCAGAGCCCTTCCATTCCGTGGAGCGGCTGCCATTGTGGTAATCACAATAAATCACACAGACAACTGCTGCGGCCCAACCGTGGTGCGACGGAAGAGAGCAGAGTAAATGCTAGAGCCCTCTCGGTCGACCTGATGGCTCTTTCCAGTAGCATGCAATTGGGTTTGAGTGTCTTTATATAAATACAAAGATTTTCGTCCATTAAACCATTAAAACTAATGATGGCAACCCAGGCTCCCTGATAGCACACGTATATCACGGAGACATCTTTTTTACATCTGCATTTACATCTGCAAGACGTATTTTTAAGACGGGTTTTTGCTCATCTGCAATACATTTATAGGATGTTTCCTATCAGCTGTCAAATAGACATTTAGAAAATATCTGTAAGATGTTTATGATTTAGGATGTATGTAAAACTGACATCTGACAGACATCTATCAGATGTTTGTACACAGCAGATGTTTTCCAGATGAAGCACTCTTTAACAGACATCTTGCAGATGTACGTGTGCTATCTCATTGAAAAAAAAACTGTTCTTGTGGTGCCATTTCTGCACAATGATATTGTGTTGCGTCTTGCACATTTCACAACACGCTCGAAGTATTAAGGAAGTTGCGATAAAAGTCCATTCAGTTTTTCTGAAACATAAGAATGTGAATCAACAGTTTACTACGTTGGTTGTTGTACATTCCTGACATTTTTAAAATGAAATGTAAAGTGATTGGCACTAAAAGCACATTCAGTTTTATCTGAAACAGACGAACGGGAATCTGGCAGCATTTTTATTATATTGGTTGTTATACATTTGCAATACTTTCATAATGAAATTTCCAGCGAGTGGCGCTAAAAGCGCTTTCAGTTTAGTCAGATCAAATGAAAGTGAATCTGGCAATGTTTTATTATGTTGGTTGTTCTATTTCCATGGTTTGGAAATAAAATGTCTGGTGAGTGGTGCTTAAAGGATAATCACTTTTGAAACTAATGTACCACCTATATTAAATCTCACGTATTTAATTTAAAAGCAAACTTGAGTAAAAACACATTAACTGAAGCAACCAATCCATTTTAGCTTGCTTCCACAAGACTTTGAGCTCTTTTATCGTGACCTTTGTTTGAAAGGACTCGTACCCAAACACTTCACATTGATATACCAGGTGAGCTACTGAGCAAGTTTACAATGTCAGAAGTCAAACAAATGGAGATAGAAGTGATGCAAATGTCAAAATGTATTACTTTTCAAATAAAAGTGTAAGGGCAAAAGTGTTTTCAGGACATAGCATAGTATATGTAAGGAATAATTGATGACAGACCATTGAATTATTAGAAAATAATGCACACCCAAGGTGGTGATGTGGCCACGAGGCGAAGCGGGTGTTCATTATTTTCCAATAATTCAATGGACGGAATCAATTATTCCTCTAACTCTATGGTTACCACACCTCAAATATTGTTCAGATTTTGTATTTTAAGACATTCGTCAGGTTTTTGTCCTTAAAATGCTCTTGTGAGTAGGATTAATTTCTTACACATCTCATCCCACACCTCCGTTGCTAATTCCAAAATGTAATTTTAGACCACAGAGGCTTAAGCCATTGATAGCAATCTAATACAGTTAATAATGAAGTTATTAGAGAGAGAGAGAGAGAGAGAGAGAGAGAGAGAGACTGACTATGTAGGTGTGAATTCTGTGCATCCCTCAACACTGTATGCCAGCAGCACCATCTACTAATGGTGAAAATGTACAGTGCCCTCCACTAATATTGGCATCCTTGGTAAATATAAGCAAAGGCGGCTGTGAAAATAAATCTGCATTGTTTATCCTTTTTATCTTTCATTCAAAAAATTCACAAAATTCCAACCTATCATTGAAGTGGGGTGAAAATCTCATTGTGAAATAAATGCTTTAAATGCTCTAGTTCATGTTGGCCACAATTATTGGCACCCAATTATTGCAACGTCCTTTTCCCAGGGTAACAGCTCTGAGTTTTCTCCTATAATGCCTGAAGAGTTTGGAGAACACCTGACAAGAGATCAGAGACCATTTTCTTCATACAGAATCTCTCCAGATCCTTCAGATTCACAGCTCCATGTTAGTAGTACTTCTCTTCAGTTCAGCCCACTCATTTTCTGTAGGGTTCAGGTCAGAGGACAGGGACAGCCATGGTAAAAGATTCATTTTGTGCTCAGTGATCCATTTTTGTGCTTATTTTGAAGTTTGTTTTGGATTGTTGTCCTGGTGGAAGGTCCAAACACGGCCCATTATAAGATTTCTAACAGAGGCAGTCAGGTTTGGATTTTTTTTATCTGTTGATATTTGATAGAATCCATGATGCCATGCATCTGAACAAGGACCTGTTCAGGATCTCTGGCAGAAAAACAGGCCCACAACATTAAAGATCCAGCAGTATATTTAACCGTGGACATGGGGTACTTTTTTTTATCCCTGTTTGTACTCATCTGGTTTGCTGCCAAAAAGCTTTTTTTTCTGTTTCATCTGACCATAGAAGCCAGTGCCACTTGAAGTTCCAGTCGTGTCTGACAACTGAATTTGCTGGAGTTTGTTTTTGGATGAGTGAAAAGAATTTTCCTTGAAACCCGCCCGAACAACATGTAGTGATGTAGGGGATGTTTGATATATATTTTAGGTTTCTGACCCCAAGACTCAACTAATCTCTACAATTCTCCTGCTGTGATCCTTGGAGAGTCTTTAGCCACTCAAACTCTCCTCCTCACCGTGCATTAGGACGATATAGACACGTCCTCTTCCAGGCAGATTTTTAACATCTTTAACTGATTGGAAACGTTTATTTCATCATGAGATTTTCTCCCCACTTTCAATTGTTTTACTTCAATGATAGGTTAAAATTATGTGAATTTTTTGAGTGAAAGATCAAAAGGATAAACAATGCAGATTTATTTTCACAGCCACCTTTGCTCATATTTATCAAGGGTGCCAATATTAGTGGAGGGTGCTGTAAGTATTTGTTTCCATGTATGCGAGTGTGTGTCTGTCCTGTATATGTGTGTGTGTTTAATCAGAGAGAGCGGGAGAAAGAGTATGTGCTTTCGGTACATAATAAAATGTAACTTTGTGTCAAAAGCATAGAAATAATTAGTCATTTTTATCATATTGTTTGCTATGTTTATTTGCTTGGTCAGTGTCATTGTGGGTTTTGGTTCTTTTGCTGTTGTAGGCTTTAAGGACCTCTGAAATAATATATGGACATGTAATGCGGTCAAGACCTGCATTTCCCTGAAAATAACTGCACACCTTAGAACGTTCATCAACCAATCAGTTTAAAGTCTTTATTAATCAAAAATCTGCCCTGTAATCATAATTTGTCTGAAAAACAAAAGTTGTTTTACTGCCACTAGTGTTCATTTTAGCTGAAATCTGCTTGAATTGCATGTATAATGTATATAAATGCAAATGGAGGCACGTTTTACCATTCAGCCTGTTAAATGACGGTTCTCTAAGCTTATCTTTAGTGATCGGCTGGACTCGTTGTGAATTTTCTGGTCCTCTATTGAACTACAATAATCATATATCTTCCACAGAAAGCTGCTGTTGCATACTACATAGTCCAACTACGCTGGCATAAATGAGACCATATACAGTGATATTCTTTCCAACCCAATGGCCCTAATGAAGCTCTTTTTATTTCAGTCCTTTTGTGATACAGCAATAACACAGACGACACCTTCGTGGTGTGGAAAAGCTCTGCTGCTATTAACATATCTGTAGCTTGATGTATGACTCCTTATGGAGGAGTATCACTGCATAGTGAATGTAAGCAAAAAAAAATAAGCTGGCTCAGGTCCTTCGCTAATTAACTGGAGTTAATCTCTCATACGTAGCATTATAATTACAGCGACACTTAATGCACAGCATGTTATGCTTCCTGCGCTGAAACGCATGCTTGCGTGTCGAGCAGCGTTGTGTTGATTGATGTTTGGGGAAGCCGGTGTCAAGAGGTGTTTTTCACAAGCGGTGGGCTCTCTGACAGTCCTTTCATATAAGTGTGTGATATACAGCCGAGACAAAATTTAGAGCAACACTGCACAACTACACAGAAACCCTTTTGAAACGCTGTAACCCAACAAGTGCAGGCGCCATGGGCCTCAAGAGCGATACGGCCGGCCTTTGTTCTGCTGGAGCGAGGCTTGACATGCCATTAGTCACCAGCAGGTCAACAGAGACACGCCGAGCAAGAGGGACACATTTTTCCAATGCATTAGACAAGACTGAAGAGAAGTGTGCAAAGAGTACAGAGACACTGAAAGAAGATACAGAAAGAAAGAGAGTGCATGCTATTTAAAGTCAGTGTCAATGTTTAAGGAAGAGTGAATGTCATAGAAACATGTCCATGTCACATCACACACCAAAACACAAAGTAAACAAACACATAGGCCTATATTTCATAAAGTCAATGAAACCTATTTATGCAACCATTTTTTTTAATCTGCGTTACCATAAAACTATTTTAAAGCAGTAAAAATGTGGCTTGTGTCAGTTTATATGATAGTATATTTATACAGTTTGTATAACACACACACTGACACACTGTATGTGTACACTGAAAAAAAAAACGGTTTGAAACTCAGAAATTGCTAGATAAATTTACAAATAATTACAAAAATGGCAGGTAACTCACTGAATTAAATGTGACATTTTTAAGTAGAAACACTAAGCTAGAACTTTCGTAAAACATGCTCCAATCTTCTATTTTTTTTTCAATTTACTCTGTGTAGTCATTATTACACACACACACAGAGAGAGAGAGAGAGAGAGTGTGAGAGAGAGAGGTTCAATAAACAAAGAAAAAGTACAATTCACATTTTACAACAAGCTAAGTCAAATGTGTCATTTGAGACAGCAAATTAATTAAATGCAGTCTTTTGCTTAAGTCTACTGCTTCACAGATGTTTCTCCTGAGTAAAAAGTGAAAGACCCCAGTAATCTCACACATGTCTCTTCTGGAGTTTCAAAAGAGATCTCAAACTGTGCTCAGATTTACCAACCATGCATCTATTTATTTGGTAGAGCCTTTTATCCAAAGCGACTTACATGAGGAACATAACAAGCAATTTATCGTACACGGACAACAATAAAGGCAATACTGCACAAAATACACAAAAATGTGACTTCAGTATATACATATAGCATATCAAACAAAAATTATGCTATAGTTATGCAGTCATAAGCCTATATTTAGGCTTTTTGAACAGTATTGGTGGTATTATTGACAGTGCCTTTTTGGATATGTATAACGTAATACCATTCTTTAAAAAGCTGGTAATAATTTAGAAACTGCGGTGGCCGAGACAGCTCAACGTGCTGCAAACAGAAAAAAACACCTGCAAATTAAGAAAACAACTTCGGCAGTTTTACAACACATGCGCTGCAAGTGCTCACAACACAACCAAATAAAGAAACGCACTTCAAATAGAAAAAAAAAAACACCAGCAAATTAAGAAAACAACTTCATCAATTTGACAAGACATGCCCTGCAAATGCTCACAACACAAACAAATAAAGAAACGCACTGCAAATAGAAAAAAAACACCTGCAAATTAAGAAAACAACTTCATCAATTTGACAACACGCGCTACAAATGCTCACAACACAAAGAAACGCACTGCAAATAGAAAAAAACACCTGCAAATTAAGAAAACAACTTCATCAATTTGACAACACATGCGCTGCAAATGCTCACAACACAAACAATTAAAGAAACACACTGCAAATACTCACAACACAATCAAACAAAGAAACGCGCTGCAAATAAAATTCTTTATTTGGTTGTGTTTTGAGCATTTTCAGTCCGTTTCTTTATTTGTTTGTGTTGTGAGCATTTGCAGCACCTGCTGTCAAATTGTTGAAAATGTTTTCTTGATTTGCTGGTGCTTTTTCTATTTGCAGTGTTTCTTTATATGTTTGTGTTGTGAGTATTTTTGAAGTTGCAGCGCATTGAGCTCTCTCGGCCACTGTAAGAACAACATTTTTTCCACCAAGGAAATGCCTTTGATTATGGTTTAAGTTAAAATATTACCAGGTGGATTTTGTGCATTGTGGACAAAAAATATTCAGCGTATACATAACATGCCAAACAAAAGAATGAAATCATTATGTAGTTACAGGGAACCGATAGGTTATATTTACTAACATATGTGTTCACTTCTGTCTTAAAACACAAGTCTATAAACAAACTAGTTTGAATGCTAGACAATGAAGCCTCAGTGTTGAAGCCAAGTTCAATCCAAAAAGAAAAACGTCATGTCTATTTTTATCACATTTCCAGTAAAAGTTGGCCTAATAAACAACACATGCCTGAGTTTATACTGCATTATTTACACTAACAAACA
The DNA here is from genome assembly GCA_021397915.2 of Tor tambroides. Classification (NCBI taxonomy): domain Eukaryota; kingdom Metazoa; phylum Chordata; class Actinopteri; order Cypriniformes; family Cyprinidae; genus Tor; species Tor tambroides. The sequence goes on along the minus strand of JAFVLL020007108.1, from coordinate 939 downwards.
AACACAAGTAAGGTCTGACCATACTCTGATGATGTGTGTCAGAGTTTTAAGCGAACCCATTTGCACTGCTTGTACTGGTAATGTCTTTGCCCTTCAAATAAACCCTTCCAGATGGCACAAGTGTGTGTTTCTGTTTTTTTGCCATTGCTTGGGAAACGTTGTCCAACATCTGTTCTTTGGCTTCTGGGACATAACTCTCATACACACAATCACAGATTGAGCAGCGTTGGCGCTCTGTGTGGTCCAAAGCCCAGGGGGCAGGATGCTCTTAATAAAACCTGACCCATCCGAACCCAGAACTTATTAAACCACATGACAGTTATCTGAAACAACATACAGGCACTCTGCTTTTTTTGTACTTGGAAAATTATGTATCGACTCTTTGTAGCAGCTTCAGTTAATTCTGTGTCTTATGCTATTAGCAGCAGAAACCCTGGAGAATTTATTTCTGGCAGATCAAATGGGTTTAGACAGTCATTTATGAGAAAGCACTAAAGTAAACAACTAATCAGGGTTTCTGGGTGTCTTTTATATATTTCCCATAAGATCAACCAATGTCTATGATATGAAAGATGGGCTATTCCTTCCTTATTTCTACATCAGTTAAGCAGGTAAAAGTTCTGGAGTTGATTCTAATGCTGGTCGCACACCGGATGCAAAGTGCAGTGCCGCGTTGCGTCGCACCACATCTTTAAAATTCGAACACATCGTTTTCTATGAGAGAACTGATGCACACCAGATTAGACTTTGCCAAAAACATCTAAAAAAAGTCAAAGGAGACCACTTTGCAGACCACTTCTGCAAAATCATTCTTTGGACGGCTGAAATGAAGATCAGCCTGTACCAGAATGACGGGAAGAAAAAAGTATGGAGAAGGCTTGGAACAGCTCATGATCCAAAGCACACAACATCATCTGTGAAACATGGTGGAGCAGTGTG
>JAFVLL020007106.1:0-28857 GCA_021397915.2 Tor tambroides | reverse complement strand
TCAAATTTATTAGATAACCACTGATTTCCCTGATAGCCTTTTTCTGCCACATGGAGCCATTCATCATTCAAAATGCTCAAATTTGAAAGGTCCCCACATTCAGTGTGCTATCATCTATTTCAACATTAGCATCTATCACAAGCAATTGCTGAATGGCCATTCACTTTACCTGACTGCTAGTCTCATTAATCAATGAAAAAAGGGTAATACATTCAGTTCAAGTGCACTTAATGCAGATCACCTCAAATTCTTGAATATGTGACATTTGCTGCCTAAAACAGCCATTAAGTATCTCTGCTCTGAAGTCAGCCTTTTTGGGACTGCTCACAAGCAGGATATTTTTGTACCTAATTCGCTTCGACATTATCCCTACTGGTAACTTCCCTTAATATGGCACCCTAATCAACCAAGGATATATTTAATTTTGCATAATTACTTCATCGTGCCATTGGGGAGAGGTGGGGGCATGAGGAGGAGAGATCCACCAGGATTTTTGTGACTCAGAGCACAATCTTATCTGTCATCCTTCACTACACATGCTACAAATCAGAGAGGAGAGCATTTTTATACAGGCCAGGAGAAAAGAGATGAAACCGAGAGCAAGAGATGAAGAAAAGGAGGGGACATTTAGAAAATTGGCTCTTTGTGTATAATTACTTTCCAATTGTGTCCAAAGTCAAGCCTTGGGTTTGTGGCCCTCAGTCTGATTGCTACTCCTGAAGTAGTAGAATCAAGTGAAAGAAAGAAAGAAAGAAGGAAAGAAAGAGGGAGTAAATACTTCACCGCAGGTGTGTTGGACTTAAACTAGATTAGGGAATCACAAACTTTTTGATCCACAAACTATTTTTTTAGGTTCCAAAATTCTTGCGACCCCACACTTCACAAGTACATGAATCTTACAAGCCAAATTACACAACCTACAAATTACGCTAACACCACAAGAGTAACACCAAATTTTTCATTCTACTGTTTATTAATTTTATGGTTATTGACTCTGTGACAAGAACTATAACAAGTAATTTCATTGGCACTCACCCTTTCTAATGAAATGATTGGGCTTATGTGTCATAGCTTAGAAAGTATGACATTTGAATCAGTATTTGGTCTTCATGCAAATACCTTTTGTTTTTGTGCACTTAATTTAAAATTAGTAATGTAATATCAGTTTAAATGTGCTTTATTTTTAGTGTTTTTATTGTTTAGCATTTTTAAATAATTAGTTATTATACAGTATTTTTAAAATATATTTTAAATATTTTTTACAATTATTAATTATATTATTATTAGTAATTAAAGTTATGTTATTAATATAACCTAATTTAAATAATTTCAAGTCATCAATGCTGAATCTTGCTATAAATAAGTCCTAGAAGTTGTGCCGTTATTTGAGTGCACATATATTAATCATAAATAAGTAGAAAACAGTAGAATCAGGTGGGGTTGTTAGAATCAGAGGTTGTAAACTTCTAACCTAGAGTAAATGTTAAAGACTGTTCCTTGTACTCTGAGGGACAAGGACTTGTTTGCCAAATGCTTTCAGGTGTGAAGTGTCTTTGGTAGTAGTCCACCTAGGATTGTTTGATTGCTCAAGCTGGATTAGGGTGAAAACAGAGTGCCTGTTACCTGTTCCAGTGTCTGCACATGCCATTACACTAATGCCTGAGCTCTTGGGAAAGTCAGTTGCACTATTGAACTATGGACAATGAAGTCCGCGATGGCTTTGGCATTCGTTTTAGCCCAGTGCAAGATTTGTTCCTTCCTGTTGGATCTATTTCAGGACTAACATAAATCCTCAGGCAGTCCTCTTGGCCTCTTTAAACGAGTGCATGTAGGGGAGAATTTTGTGAAGTAAAACCCGCTCAGTAGACTGTGTTTTAGGGTGAGTGATGGAGGCCCAGGGGCCGACGTTACACTGGGTGGTTTGAAGCGTCAGTACCTGTTACAAGAGCCAACATTGATTCTACAGAGACGCTCAAGACCTTGTCAATCACCACCTGTCCAATCCACCTCCAAACAATTCAGTCAGTCTTCTGGAGAACTCTCCATTGGGTTTCTTTCAAAAGCTGGGGTGCTCAAAACCTCAGCCGGTCTCCTTCTCTTTCCAGTCCATTTACTCACCCTCATGTTGTCCAAACCTGTATGACTTCATTTTTTTTTTTCTGCTGAACACAAAAGATGTTATTTTCAAGATTTTTTTTAGTCCATATAATGAAAGCCAAGAGTCCAAAACACGATTGGACCACATTGACTTTCATAGTATTGACGAAAAAACAAACAAAAGTCATACAGGTTTGGATTGACACAAGAGTGAGTAAATGATGAAAGAATTTTCATTTTTGGTTGAACTATACCTTTAAAAAAATGCAGTAGCTCTCAAACTGGCATCCGTGAATGAAAGGAGAAGACTTGTGGTAGCATTCGCTTTATTTTGGGTGAACAAATCCATGGCTTCGGTTGCAGCGGAAGCGCATATGTTGTTCGAAAATCGGCGTCAAGAAGAGGCTTTTTAAAGCAAGGTCAGATCTAGTGGCAGGTGTTAGCCTTCTCCTCCTCTCTTCCTCTCAATCTCACTTTCACAAGGAGAGGAGAGAATTGCTAGTGTAACTGGTGTAATGGGGGTGTAGGACTCCATCTGTTCACTACATGATGGAAACCTGTCAGGGAATTGAGGCACCACCATTCGCAGCTGCCACCGAGCCACGGACAGTGCGGTAACATGCTGCCAAGAGCTACCGAAGGGTTGGGTTTAGGCGATGGTTGGAGGAGCCTACGCTATGGGGTGGATGGTGGACGGGCAGTGTTTCTTCACCATGGTAATTGGCTTTAATATGCCCTGCTGGGACATCTGCGTCAAAGACCGAGCCGAGCTCTGATCTGGAGCTCATGATGCACTGGCCTTCGCCTGATGGTCTTATTTGTCACCCTCGCTCCATTTCTTTTGCTAACAGTCACTCAGATCGTAGCTTCTCTCCCACACTTTCACATCACAGGCACTCTTTTTTTTAATGATATCATTAGCTAAATCCCCATTCTTTTGGCAAATCCCACTCAGCAGTCCCCAGTAAAAGTGATATATGCAGGGACACTCGAAGAGAGGAAGGTCACGTTGGGTGGGGGAGGTAGACGAGGATTATATTAACCCTTCAAACCATGTGAGGAGCTAGGAATGGTGGACACTTTCCCCACCTTCTCCTTTTCCAGTAGTTTTCGCCGTATTCGTGACTCCACACCAACAGACAGCTTTATCGATGCAAGGATAAATAATGGCACGTAGCTATTTTGGCGTCGTAAATCATGCTGCGTTTATGCCTCATCATGCGGTCATCTTTGGAGGGGAAGAATTCAGCAAATTTCAGAGGAATGCAATTCAATCAGCAGATGCTGAAAATGCTTTAGCGGGAAGCAGCAAGGTGTATGTGACAGTCGCTAACATGTTTTTTTGTGTGGTTTTCATTGCCTCATTGTCTTTTGTAAAGAGCGCAGACGTTCTCAGAATTTCTCAGCATTCTGATCTATAATGATATGAGAATGCATTGACTGCACAATGAGTTGGGATGAATTTCTTGAAAGCATGTGAACTAGAGTCATTGGAAACTCAAAAAGGAAGTGCAGCATAGTTTTCCCTGCTCTCCATTTGGCAACAACATACCTTTGAGGGTTAGATAAGCCACAGAACAACATAATAACAAACTCAAGGGGCAATGATAAAAATTAGCAAGCTTAAAAGCTAGCAGGGGCTTTGATGATGATTCATTTCGTTCTTGTTTTTAAAGAGGTAAAACTCTTGACCGTTGGGTTCATTCTGTTTTTAATGTATATTTGCCTTTTTCTAACTGTGGACAGTTGTTATGTATTGAATTATTTTTCTTGTAGAACAGAAGATGGGTTGAGTTTGATGGATGCACATTGCAGTTCACTTTGATTTCAGGAAAATAGCCCGATCGTATTCTGCACTTACTTTTTAGAGTTATTAAGTAAGAAAGGAAGAGGGAGAAGGGGAATAAAAAAGGAAAAACAATGACAGCAGCTAAAACGAGCTCTCTTATTGTGAAATACTGGGTGGCTTTTAATGGGTTTTATTTTGCACTTACTTGTTATTTGGTTTGGAGGGCAGGTCACATTTTACCTAGGCAGCCTGCTTGTTTTCTTTCTCTCTTTCTCTCCTGCCATGGCCAGCTGTAGCTAAGTGCTAGAGAAAGAAAAAGAGAAAATGAAGTGATTTGTGGAGGTATTGATCGGCAGCGAGGTTATTGATCAGGGTGTTGCGCGAGATGGAGAAGGGTGGGGTTTGGGGGGGGCGAGCAGCTGTCATAGATGGGCACTCACCAGCCCTGCTGTTAGACCAAACCCCCCCTCCAACAGACCACAGCTGCTGACCTCCACCGTGACATGAGGGTGTGGTTTTGTCCCAGATCTCTTTATCTAAATTATGGTGATGACAAGTGGGGTTTTCAGGAATAAATTGGAGATAGACTTATTTAGCATCATAAAAACCCAAAGTGAAATCCTAATCGAAGCAACCAACATCCTAAATGGCCAGTTTTCCTCAATCGGAAGCATCTCAATCAAACTGAAAAAAGAAAATGTCTTCCAAGGAGAAAATTATACAATGGCAGGATTTAAAGTTGATGACTATTGGCAGAGTCTGTTAAAAAAACCCTATTTGAAATGGCTAAATGTATTGCAAAACATGGAAGAGGAATTTACTCAAAATTAATTGTGCCCACTGATTCGTTTGCACACACAGTCTGCTTTGTTAAAGCGCCAGATTAAATAAAGGAATTTATGCAGTTTCCCATCTTCCAGATCAGTTTGAGTGCTAAGTTGGGGTGGATGCAGTCTACCATGATCTAGCATATTTTACTGGGACTATACTTTTGTTCCAACGCTATGATCCACCTAAATCTGCTTTTTAAAATGCAGAAAATGGGCTTGACTACACTGTGTCTGGATGTACGCCCATCATAACAAATAATATATTGGCACCATATTAGTTATCAGCTGATATTATTTCATGATATTTATTTATTTTATTTTAATGGTATTAATCATTATTTGATACATATTGACCATTATAGGAATTTTCTTCAGGTAGGATATTTAATTTAATTTAATTCTTGCCTATTTTAACATTTTTAATACACTTTTATAATAATATTTATTTGTTTGATTTTTTTACACAATAGTATAAAAATGTATTGTAAATAATAATTCATCATAACATCATAATAATTAGTGGCTTGTCATTTTTAGACACAATTGATATTGGTGCATCCTTAATTTCATGAATTACTGCAGCCGTGATCAATTAAAAATGTACACAAGCATCTCATTTAAATGAAATTCTGTTTTCTGCGGGCAGTAATAGTGCAGTGTTAATTGCACAGTGCTATTTCAGTGCATTAACACCTAGTTAAACTGAATTGCCGGTGGTTAGTCAAATAAAAACAGTTTTGTGTGGTGAAATGCCATGTTTAGTGAATTCACCCCCTAGTGTACTGTAATTTAGCAGATTTGTGTATAGATACTGGAGCTCTTTTGGTGTTCCTGGGGGTGTAGCATGAAGCCATCTGGCTATGGCTTGAATTTAGTCCAGAAGAGATGCCACAGACCCCCATCCCTCTCCATTATTGAACACTTCCCATGCCGCCCCCTTCACCAAGTGCAATATCTCAATGGATTTCCGGAAAAATGTACTTTCACTCTTCATTTTACCCCATTTCAATATTACTTCACTCTCATCTTTGAGTAAAAAAAAAAAAAAAAAAAAGATTCCATGAGGCTGATGAGAGAGAGAGGTGGAAGAAAAGGCTGAGTGAGGGGAAAAAGGATAAATTAAGTGAATCGGTTGAACAAAGACACATAATGATGTGGATGGACTACAGGGCAGATCAGAGGGAGCACTGGGAATATGGGTACACACGGTGCAAAGGAGGATGTGCATGAAAGCGTGTTCAGATGGAGTGAGAGAGGAAGACGCACTCCTCCACACACTCGCTCCGGATGGCTTTAAATAATAGAATCTTGCATAGCGTCACTGCCAGGCACCAGTGGCTTATTCATGTATATTTCAGAAAGTTGTAATCATTTCAATGCTTGTCTGCTTTCTTTTGTGCCAGAGATGAGATTGTGACAGAGTAGGTCCTGCTCTTAGTTCTCCATCTTTAATACTATGGCTTAAGAAGTGCTAGTTTTTGCCCAGACTTTTGACTACTCCCTATAATCTATTCTGATTAAAAACTGACATATGAACAGACTAACCAGTTTATCTCGTTTTTATGCGTCGTTTAGAGACAGGTGTGTATGTTTCTGAGTTGAAAATATCTAGTTTACGTTTCTTGCTAACCTTTGGAGGGTTTATTCTTTAAGAAAAAGGGCCTTCCATCTATATCTTTGACCACCCTGTCATCATAGATTTAGTCGTCCAGGGCTACTGTGCCCTTTGGTAGTCCAGTGGGCTCTCCCTCCTAAAAGAGGTTGCCATAAACATGCCTGAAGAAAAACAAAATCGCATTTCTGTGTATCTTCTTTTCATGTACAGCACTTCTTCATTCTGGCTCTTTTCTCTGTCCCTTGCCCTTTGTCTGTGATGTGTGGAAGAGTTTTAACCAAGAGTCGACTCTGGTAAATAAGTTCAGTGAGGTTTAAGCCGGGGTCAAGGCCTCGAGCTGGCGGGAACGAGCACAGAGAGAGAGAGGAATTGATTGGGCTTTTATATGTGGAAATTGAGAAAATAGAGGGTGTCTTTGGCGTGACCTGCCCTTGCCCAGTGTACTATCTATAGCTACAGAGAAACAAAATAACACCAGCTTTTATATTTGTTTTTCTTTTTCCCCGACCCTTCATTTTAGTTTTTAATAAAACGTAATGAAATGGAACGACATGGAGGAAGAGGGTGAAAGCAGACAAAATAAAGTGAGAGGGAAGCCCAGCTAAGAAAAAAAACCTCTCTGGGATGGTTTGTTGGTGTGGTTTGCTGATTTTAGAGGAGTTTTGGGAACTTACTACACTCAGTAGATTAACATAATGATAGCTATTGAAAGACCTCAGAATACACCTTAACTGATTATGCAAATTATAATAGAGGCAGATGAGATCAGAATATGAACCCAAGTTACGGAATGCGCAAAACTGCACATTAAACATATTTCCCATAAAGAAAATAGGCTACTTAATGTGGTTTATTGCTTCAAGACAGTGATAATAAATTATCAAATTCGACATCTAATTAATAAAATATACCATAAAGCAGATGAGCCCACAACCCACAAAGTTTCACCAAACCATTTTTTTTTTCTCTCATTGACCAAGCGCGGTAAAATTAGTTGCTTATATTACTATACTGGCCATCAGACGAACCAACCCCGTGACTCTGCACAATGATTGCTGCAAGATGGCAAGCGCTCTCTTACTCCTAAAGCTATAACAAAACAACCTTTTTCTTTAAAATGGTTACATTAATCATGTTTATTTATATCTTTTCAATCAAGTGGAAATCACCTACTAATATGCCAAACAACGGCACTTCACTTCCACTTTAACCTAGTCGGTGGAATTGTCAGATGGTCCCTTGAGTGAGAGCGCGTCAAAGCTTTCTCCGGTTTAAATTCGCAGCTTCCATACATGTTGGTGTTCTTGAATTCCTTATTTACGTAAAAATAAAGTGGTTGCATATTGTTAAAACTAATCGTGGTAGTGATATCTTTGTAAAACTGTCGACTCTATAAATCAGTGGTAATGGAAAGCGAATGTCCGGCGAATATCAAACCTAAAACTAACTGTACGCGATAGATAAGCTATTATAAAGAAAATGCAGCGCTTTGCGTTCTTTTGACCTCATTTGCTTGCCTGTATATAGTTTGCATCATCAGTAAAGTGTATTCTGAGATCTGGGGTCTTTTTTATATCACTGTATTAGTTAATTGAGGCATGTTAAGCGTCGTTGGGGAATCCTGGAGTGTGACGTATGGGGTTTCCCCCATACAACACAGCGTCACACAAGCATGATACAAAGCAAAGGAAACTAAGCGACCCAAAGCAATATATGTCTTCCTCAGATGTAATGTTTGGGTAAAACAGCATTATAACCTCCTTTGCGGTAGAGAAAGCTGCTACACTGAGAAAGGAGTAACAGTGAAGATGTTAAATTAAACTTACACACAATCAGCTTTTCCGCATATACATACTAGCCTGGATAATCATAACTTACCGTTTGCTCCATTTCTGCAAATCGGTTTTTGTGAATGAATGACTTGCACTCCCGGTTGTTTTGCTCTTCATCAACAGCCGCTTCCGCCACCTGCTGGTGAGTGATTAAGCAACTGACTGGAATCCATGCGCCGATTTGCCTCGACTGCTATTCTAAGGTCCGGATGGCCTGTCCTGAATTACTCTATGCGAATTTGAACAGCAATTTATTGAGCCCGAATTTGTAAAGTGAAATAAAATGGACTGAAAATTGCCTGTCGAATATTATACATCGTATTTTTAAACAGATTGAATATTTCGGAAGTGAATTCTGGAAGGTGAATATGAATTATTTAATCTCTAATTATGAAAATGTTTGTGAAATTTTTTAAATTGAAATATTCACAGCTTAAATAAACAACTATGTTAAATTTCAGCCCCTAAAAATGCAAGCCCTGTAAATACAAGGCATTAAAATGCCAATAATGTTAATGCAATGCATTCTTTTTTCAGTTAGTGCAATTCAACATGCTTTTTTGTTTCAAAGACATTTGTCATTATTTTACTTCCATATATACCTCTTTAAACCAGTTTTGTGCAGGCTAGAAGAGCATCTTAAACCAACTTTGGGCAGGCTGGGAGACTAGCTATACCTGCTTAAACCAGCTTTGTGTATCTTGACCAGAATGGGAGCTCAGTTAAACCAGTTTAAAATAGTTTTGGGCATGCTGGGAGACCAGTTCGACTTGTTTAAACCAGTTTTTCGGCTGTTGGGAGGTCAGTTATATCATCTTTCACCAGCTTTATGCAGGCTGGGAAAACAGTTATTGGCTTTAACCAATTTAGGAGACCAGATATGCCAGATTAAACCAGCTTTGTGTAGGCTTGACCAGGATGGGAGACCAATTAAACCACCTTAAACCAACAGAATGGAAGACCAGCTGGACATGCTTAAACAATTTCAGGCAGGATCAGTTATAACATCTTAAACCAGCTTTGAGCAAACTAGTAGAACTTGACCAGAATGGGAGACCAGCTTAAACCATCTTTGGGTAGACTTTGAGACCAGTTAGACTTGTTTAAACCAGCTTCGGGTTGGTTAAGAGACCAGTTATAGCAGCTCAAACCAGCTTTGTGCAGGCTAAGAGAACTTGACTAGGTTAAGAGAACAATTAGACCATATTTAGACTAGTTTCTACTGGAACAAAAACAGGTCTGAGGAGTTTAGATTGCAGAAAACTGAAGTCCTTAGGTCCGAACTTGCACACGTACTCTCAAACTGTGAATATCTGCTGAAACTCCAGTCAAATAACCACTGTTTATAACTGCAGTGCAGAGTAGTCGATAACTTTATCAGACAGTAAACACTGAGAAATCTGTATAGGAAGCCTCTGGGATTTACGTACAACCTGTTATACTGAAGTCTGCTTATTCTACTAGACACCGATTGCTCACTCCCTCAGTCTGTTTTTGTTATTGTAGAGCAAAACTGATGCTGTGTTTGCCTCACCGTGAGTCAATGGTCAAAGTCTCCAGAGTCTTTCTCCATTACTCATGCACAGAGCAGAGGTGTATCACACGTATCGCTGGTGGTCTTGCTATAAATGAGATTTTTAGAATAATATCTCAGAAAATGGATGTCTCCCAGGAGATGAACGTGTCCTCGCTGACACAAACAGGCCATTATTCCTCAGCCATTTATTTAGCAATCCAATAATGTGTTTTAATATGTGTTTTAGTATCACTTTTTGTCTTATGTACCTCCACCGCCCCATCACCGGACCATCATTTTGCATTATCATTAATATTATTAAAGTGAAGTGATTAGAGTGACTCAGTTTTAAACTAAAAACAACCAATAATGGGTCTCTTCTTCAAACCGAAGCAGTTTAACAAAACACCAAACTGGCATTTTATGTAATGAACAAGAGACATTTATTATTGGATTTTATAGAACTACAGGCTTTATATATATAGATTCACTATACAGTTTCCAGTTTAAGTTAATTCATATAAAATCCGATCCGGAAAGCACAAATATACTGTATCTGAAGCCTTGAGCTTCCATTCGCACAACTTAACGCACATCTATATGTGCGAATGGGGCCCATTGTAAAACCAACAACGTCTTTTCCCCATTGATTCTAGGGCTGTTGTCATGGCAACATGTTCCAGCGCTCATGGCTGTGGCACCACATGGCTGTAAAATGAGCGTGAAGCTCGAAATGCCTAGGCTGACATTATGGCAGAAATGTGCAGCCACAGGAAGACTCTACTCGCACTTGTACATAACGCAGCTTGCGAAAGACATGGGTACCTAATGCATATATAATGAACAATATGTGCTGAAGGTCTAGCAGGTTTTCACTCCACATGGAATGCGTAATTGCCACAATTTCAGCCAGTCAGAACTAGAGATGCTTCAATAATTAAATTCTGTTATAGCTGATAACTGATAAATTGGCGATGGTAAAATTCTATACTGTTTTGTCTAAATAATAAAAAAAAACCACTAAAATCTAGAATCAATCAATGGTACTAGTGAAATTAGGCATTATAATATATAGTATGAAAAATAGATTCTAATTCTAAAATTGTTTGTAATTGCTTTAATTAAAGTTTTGCAAATTAATGAAATGGAAATACTATTATGTGGGCTCACAGAATAATCAGAAAGATGGGAATTGTTTTGCAAAACGATTTTGGAGGTGTAATGTTGGTGTATGGTATGCATTTTATTTCATTACATTTTCAGTGTCCTGCTATACTGAATATACAAAACAATTTGCATTTTTTCACTTTCGCATTGTGTTATTTCTGGTTAGGACAAAAGTCTGGATGGAGCGTCTGTGTAGATTTTGGCTGCTTGTTCAGTATGCTGCGAATAAAAGAGTACTTAATATGAGTTTCAACAAAGGCGCAGGTGTCGCAGAGCGAATCAAACACTTGACGTGAAGTCATGCGGAATGCGAAATGATTGATAAACTACACATATGGATGAAAATCTGTGTGGTCTGTCTCACTGGAGAATCTCATGCAATGGAAAGGCTGTACTGTCAGTGATGTAATGGAATTGGAGGGCTTCAAATTCCCTCCTCCCTTTCAAAAAGCGTTAAGTAGTAGATGTTTCACATGCATATGCATTATTAAAACATGAATATGCATCGCTTTGACACTCAGCACCTGTCACGCTCATAGCCTTTATTTAGTACGGCTGTGTGCTGCAGTGTAGTGTGTTTCTCTAGGGCTCAGAGTCATAGACCGTTCAGGCGCTGACCCTAGATCCAGGTGGTCTACTCTATTATTACATCTATATTTGATAATGCTCAACAGCCACTAGGTTTAAACGCTTGATTTCTCTGTGCAAAGCACACACTCCACAGCCATTGATACAGGGATTGTGGGGAAATGTGAGTCACTGTGAGTCAACAGTGACTTCTTATTTGTGGCTGTTAATGTCTACACGATTAAAAGTGTTTGCATCTAAAGTTTATAATTGCTTTAATTAAAGTTCTGTAAATTAATACATCTGATGGAAATACTATTATGTGGGCTCACGTAATAATCAGAAAGATGGGAATCGTTTTGCAAAACGATTTTGGAGGTGTAATGTTGGTGTACGGTATGTATTTTAATATAACAGCAACATATTGGTTTTCAGCCAATAAAACATATTTTATTTATTTTATAAAATCATTTTCTATATTGCAATTTAAAATAATGGTTTTCTGTTTTAATATACTTTAAAATATAATTTATTCCTGTGATGCAATGCTGTCTTCAGTGTCACATGATTCTTCAGTAGTCATTCTAATATGCTAATATTTAAATCATTGTTGTAAACAATTGAGCTGCTTATTATTATTATTATTATTATTATTATTATTATTAGAACCTGTGATACTTTATGTTCAGGATTCTTGTATAAAAAAAACAGCATTTATTTAAAATATAAATCTTTTATAACTATATACACTACTGTTCAAAAGTTTGGAGTCAGTAATTTTTTTTCTTTCTTTTATTGAAAGAAAATAATAGTGTTAATTTGATTTAAAAAAAAGTGACAGTAAAGATTTATAATGTTAGAATTTTTTTCTAACAATATAACATGATCCTTCAGAAATCATTCTGATATTCTGATTTGCTGCTCAAAAAAACGTTTATTGTTATTATGTTGAAAACAGCTGAGTAGAATTTTTCAGGTTTCTTTGATGAACAGAAAGTTCAGAAGAACAGCATTTATCTCAAATAGAAATCTTTTGTAACATTATAAATGTCGTTATTATCACTTTTAATAAATGTAAAGCATCCTTGCTAAATAAAAGTATTAATTTCTATAATTTCTACAATCCCCCCCCCCCCTTAAAAAACTTATACTGACTCCAAGCTTTTGAATGGTATAATGTTACAAAAGCTGATTATTTCATCTTCAGCTTTTTGATGATGTATAATGAATTTATTTCAAAGATCTTTGGATCTTTCTATTCATCAAAGAATCCTGAAAAAAAATTACTCAACTGTTTTAAATATTGATAATAATAATAATAATAAATGTTTATTGAACAGCAAATCAGCATATTAGAATGATTTCTGAAGGATCATGTGACACTGAAGACTGGAGTAAAGATGCTGAAAATTTTACATTTTAAAATATATTCAAACAGAAAACGGTTATTTTAAATAGTAAAAATATTTCACAATATTACTGCTTTTGCTGTGTTTTATATCAAATAAATGCAGGCTTGGTGAGCAGAAGAGACTTGTTTAAAAAACATTAAAAATCTTACTGTTCAAAAACTTTTGACTTGTTGTGTATATACATATAGTTATAGTTATTGGACATAACATTAAAACATGAATCTGTATTGGCCAGGATTTTAATATTGCACTAACTAACATTACTAACATTACTAGCCATTAAAACTAACATTACTAGCCAGTCGGAAGTTTTTGTTCTTATAAACACGAGCCGTGCATAATAGCAGAGAAATGGAAAAGAAGCGGCTGCGTCTCGAGCGTGACGCATTGAAAAAGCTGCGAGTTTATCTAGCGCCATATTTACATAGAAAAGTTGTTTAAAAAGCAGCAGAGCTTTGTAAACAGCTCAAAATAATCACGTCATCTCCATAAGAACTATATGATTTCCTGAACAAATTTACCGGTAGTTTTGAAAAGGATTTTAATTTACCAGTAAAGACTGTGTCTAAGGGGCTAAACTCTTCCTCTGCATATGCGGTGAGTTTGGATTGCTTAACGTTCATCTGGGAAAACTGTGCTTTATCTCACTAGATTTGTAACGTAAATCATTTATAAACCTGTGCCTTTTTTACAGTCTATGGTGCCAGCACAGGAGAATACATCAACATATTTCTAATTATGCGATTGATTGTACATCGCGATTTCAAAATAAAAGTTTCTGACATTGCATGTGGCCAAATATTAAAATTAAATGGATTTAAATGTCGTTGAATCACATGAAACATCACCAGGCCTTTGGCGCCCTCTGCAGGTATTTTTTATAATATAGGCATATTACATGTATTTTAAAGGTGAAACCATGTAATTACTTGGTTTTGATACTTTATTTGAGCCAGTTATTATTGCCTCATCATTAGTTTCTATATAAATATAGTCATATTAAAGCCTGTTTTTCAGCTCATAATTTTCCAAGTGTATGATACAGCTTTCTTTCTTCAGGACAATCATATATTCATGAAAAAAAAAATCAGTTTGAATAAGGAAAGCAATAACTTTGCCATAGTATCCTTTCAAATGTTAAAGTTGCCACAGTTGCGTTCTTTGCCTGTGCAGCACTTTATTTGTACCATTTTGTTTTATTAGTTTATTTATCAGGTAGTTTAATGGAAAATCATTTTCAAATGTTCTTTTGTTTGTTTGCCAAATAACCCGGTATATGTGCCCCCCCCCCCCCCCCCCCCCCCCCCCCCCGGAAAAAAGTTCAGGCCCAGGATTTTTTTTGGCTTTAACCCCTGCATATATTTTTTATAAATATATTATATTGTGTGTGTGTGTATATATATATATATATATATAGTTTCTTTAAGGCAAGCAAATTAATTCTCTGGCTGTCCAATTTTGCTTGACGAATATACATTTTTGTGCAAATTGTAAAAGGTTAAGTGGTTTACAGTAATTATAATGATATGATTATAACATTATTAGTTAAGGAGCAAAATTACATAATGATTGAGAAAACAAATTGTCTTATTTTCCGCTTTTCAGTTTCTTTCTTGTTTTCTTCTGAACTTTAATTTATACAGTGTAAGATAATAGGAATAACACCAGCCTCTTTAATTAGTCTCTAGATACGCGACTGAAGAGCGCGCCTCCAGGAAGTGCTGTCCTTTGCAGCCCAATCCCACTGAGATCCACAGGCTTTCACGGAGTCTCTATGACTGTGTCCTCAAGTTGTTGGTTTTGACCTGATTTACTCAGAATCAACAAAGGGCTGGGCCGCCACAGCGCTGCGATGAATCTCAAACAGGCACAGAGGTGACAAGCACTGTGTAAGGAGACAACAGTGGGCAGATGTGCATGTCGGATTGACAGTGGAGTTTAAATGCAACTCTCCTCATGCCTCAAGCTCATGTGTGCACGCTCACGTTCCACATGTGTGATTCTGTGTAGGTACCTGGTCACTGATAAAAAAGAAAAAAAGCCCTTGCATTCACCTGATGGCTGTCAGTCAGTTTGTGGCAGCTCCATAGTGGACCCTGCCTGAGGGAATTATGGAAGTTTGTGTTTTGATGGCAGTTGCGAGACAGGAAAGCAATAGAACGAAACCGTCTCAGAGGAGTTAACACAGATGCTCACCTGTCAGTATCAGAAACGAGGGAAAGTTGTGTATACGTGTGTGTGTTTTATGTGTTTGTGTGTTCTTGTGTGAAGTGAAGTCAGTGATCAGGAACAGCTAGACAGATCCTGGAGCATTTCGAGTGGTCATGCCACCCTGTCTGGACCTGTTCTGGTAGTCTGTGATAAGAAAAAGTGAAGGAGCAAGTGTGTGTGCGTTTTTTTTAAAGATCACTCATCAAAGACCAGTTCTTCTCAGCATAGACTTGTGCTTACTTTGATTTAGAATAAGAAAATAACTGTAATGCTGTACATCTCCTTAGATCCCAAAAATGAAAATTCAGTAATATGCTGAATATCATTTATTTACACACATACACATATACTGTATATACATATATGTGTGTGTGTGTGTGTGTGTGTATATGCCTTACATTACAGAAACTGGTTAAATCTGCTGTATTTCTAAAACAACAACTGAGGGAGTGATGGCAGATTTATCATCCTTCTCTCTTCTGACCACTGTAATCAATCTCTCGATATTTTTTCCGTCTTTTGGAAAGTCATAGAAACACTATTGTGGATTTGGGCAAATGGGAAAGCAAAAATTATATTTGTCATCATTTCCATTCACCACTACAGAGGTTTAGCCAACTATGACGACTTCCAGTTCTGAGAACCCCGGAAATTATGAATATGGTCCCTGTATAAGGACTAGTGCTTTTAAACTTCAGAATGCTTAAAAGTATTGAAAATGTGGTCCATACAACTCATGCTCTATATTCCAACTCATTTGAAATAATATGAGCTTGGACCACAAAACCAGTCATAAGTGTCAATTTTTTGAAACTGAGATTTATACATCATCTAAAAGCTGAATAAATAATTCCATTGATGTATGGTTTGTTAGGATAGGACAATATTTGGCCGAGATGCAACTATTTGAAAATCTGGAATCTGAGGGTGCGAAGAAATCAAAATATTGAGAAAATCACCTTTAAAGTTGTCCAAATGAAGTTCTTAGCAATGCATATTACTAATCAGAAATTAAGTTTTGATATATTTACGGTAGGAAATTTGCAAAATATCTTCATGGAACATGATCATTACTGAACATCCTAAAGATTTTTGGCTTAAAATAAAATCTATCATTTTAACCCATACAATGTATTTTTGGCTATTCCTACAAATATAACCGTGCTGCTTATGACTGGTTTTGTGGTCCAAGGTCATATCTGAGAAATGGAGTGAAATATCTGAACTCAAGGTCCAGATCAGTCTGATTTGTGATTGAATCATTCAGACTGGTTTTGTGAAGAGGAACTGATTAATTGAAAAGATTTGACTCAAAAGAATGGTTTGTTTACAAATTGGACATCGAAGCTTCTCTCATGAGCTCTCACTAATGTGCTAAAGAAAAACTAGAGTGAAGGTCAATACTTTCAGTGAATAATGAGTACAATTCTAATCTAATATTTGTAAGGTCATGTGGCTTCGTAAGACTTGGAATAAACTGCTCGAGTGGTATGGACCACTTTATGGTGCTTTTGTGTCCCTTTTAAAGCTTGTAAGCGAAGGTCATGCAGGTATAGAATGTTAAATCATGTCAATTTTCGTTTTTGAATGAATTGTCTCAAACCAGGTCTTCCTAGCAGAGTGCTTGTGTTGAGACAGTGCTTTCATTGATTCTGAAAAAGAAAGCAACGGTAATAATGCCATACATCTCTTCAGACAGGAGCTCTAAAGGTCATGTGTTAACTAAAAGAATGCTGGTTCGCATGAGTTGTTTTACAAGGGTCTTTTGTTCCACGCTCATATGACTGTGGTCTTCTAGAACGCTGCACTTGTCACATGATCATGGCTTTCTAAAATTGATTCTTATGTCTGTCTCTTTGTAGGTTGCAGAGGAAAGCTGTGTGGATTTGGAGCGGTGTGTGAGAGAGACCCGACTGACCCCTCTAAAGGAGAGTGTGTTTGTAAGAAGATTGCATGCACGTCTGTGGTGGCGCCGGTGTGTGGATCTGACTCCTCTACCTATTCCAATGAGTGTGAGCTGGAGAAGGCCCAGTGCAATACACAGAGACGCATCAAGGTGATGCGCAAAGGCCCCTGTGGTAAGCCTAGTCACATGCAAAACCAGTATGTCTATACTTGTGAGGACCGTCTGACTGTTGTTCTTAAATTAAAGGGAAAATTCACTACAATCATCCTTATGTCATTCCAAACTCTGTTTTTCACTGTGGAACACAAAAGGAGTTTTCTAGAAAAATATTTGGTTGCTCTTTCAGTGCATTTAAACACTGAAACAGTGTTTCTTACACCAGAGGATTTCTTTTTTTATGCCAAGGACCCCAAAATATGATATCTTTTTGAGGACCGCCTTCCTCAAATGTGAAGGCAGGTATACATTTTTATGCGTAAACATTATATACTGTGTAAGAAAAATTGTAAGCATGATATCATAAAGACAACGTGTTGTTTGCAAAATTAATAATTCAATCAAATATATATATATATATATATATATATTTTAATTAAAGTGCTTTTTGTCAGTGTGCTAAAGCAAAAATAAAAAAAAACCCATTTCCAATTCAATTTAAATAAAAATATTTAAAATATAAATATTCAATCTAAATGAAAAAAAATACTGTGCATTGCAAGAAAGTTTTGTTTATTTATTTACTTATTTATTGAAAACTTAGAACACTTTTGGTCATTTATTATTTATTATTTGGCTCTTTTTAAGTTTTTACTCTATAGTTAGTCTAATCTGGACCATCCTCAAAAGTTGGATTTGCTACACGACAGTTTTTACTATACTTACAAGTGAGATATTATATTAACACCCTTCCACTTGCTCACACATTTTTTTTTTTTTTTTTTCAAATTCAAGCATTTTTTATACATGCCAAAAACAGCAATTATCCCTATTTTCTGACAAGTTTCCATATTCATGAATCCCCACATGGATAGATGGTCTATGGAGTGGAGAATTTAATGTTTTCCACACTGTTCATCATGTATATTCCAATCAGTTTCATTCCATGAATGATAACTAATATGTGAAATGTGGCCTGTCATTAAGCGTGCTCTGTGGCAGTGGGCCTGGCCAGCGTGAGCCGTAATTACGTGATTCGGTGGAACATGCCGTACAAAACCTTCAAAGAGCTCTAATTAGCCACCTCACATGTTGTCTAGAAGGAAATGATCAGTCCTGTGGAATGAGAGCTCCAGCCTACCAGTGAACTCCAGCCTCCATTGAGAAACGCATTAAAGATCACACTGTCCCGGTGTGTTAATGCAGTTGAAGTTCGGCTCCATGCTAATCTGCACTGGCTCCGCAGCAGGGCTTTAATGGGCAGTAGCCTCCCTGCTATTGTGCTAATGAAATTGACAGTGTGGCTATCAGGGGTCATATCTCTCTCGCTCAAATGGGATCAGCGGCCATAGATAACGGACGGTTCAGTGTTTCTCCTGGGCAGAGAGGTTGAGTTGGGAGATGAGAGTCAGGTTAGATGCGGTCTTTTGCCAAGTTCTACTTCGGTGGTGCAGCATCTAAAATTAACCCTTGGCCGTTCTTTTTTTTTTGGCCGAAGTACCAAAGTTACTTTTCAAGGTTTTTTTTTTTTTTTGTAATAAATATTTAATATTTTGATGTTAAATAATAGTAAATATTATTCTAAATATTGTATAACAGTAAATATAAAGGTTTGGGGTCATACATTTTTTAAAATGTTTTTGAAAGTCTGTATGCTCACTAAAGCTGCATTTATTTTACAGAAATACAGTTAAATTGTAAAATTCTATTGCCATTTAAAATACCAGTTTTCTATTATAATACATTTTAAAATGTAATTTATTCCTGAAATTTAATCCTGTAATTTGGAAACTGAATCAAAATGCAGTTCAGTGGCCAAAAGAAAAATAGCTGGTAGGTTTTTTCAATTCATGCTGCATTGGCAGGAGTGGCAAAGGGTTAATTCGCTCCCCGGGCACGGGATAAGAGGTGATACAGAAAAAGAAATACAGAGAGGTGCCCTGTTTCTAAAGATGAGCAGGGGAGCGTGGGTGCTTTGATAATATTGAACTCCGGTGGGTAAACGGAGTCTCCAGCTGTTTGTGTGAGTGAGTCAGTCAGTCATTCAGAGAGTCAGTGAGCAGAGGAAAGAAGTGGAGTGTGTGTGGAGCTCATTTCAGGCGGGCCGTATGCTGGAACTCGTCTGGATTGGCAGCGGCGCAGCGGAGCATTGGGCCAGAGCGATTGATCAATGAAAGGGTTGATCATATGTGTGCAGAGCACGTCTGGAATTACTGTGATTGCCAGGAGCGCTCTCTTTTCTCACTCTGTCTTTTTTTTACGCATTAACGTCTCTTCACCTCCAGCCTGACTCGGCTGATGAAAACCACTTTTGAGTACCCACAGCACGGAGGAGGTAAAGTCTGTGCATCAAATATTCACTCCCTAAACCAGGCCTACAACTTAAACTAGCCGCAGAGGCTGAAACTGTCGGCTTGTGTTGTCTAAATGAGGTTATTCTGCTGTACAGAAGAGCGGGGGAGGAAAAGCCTTAACCTCAGGGTATCATGGGAAGCTGCTTAATGGAGGAATCAATATGTTTGTCCCGTTATTGACGGCTGAAACTGTGTTCCTTCACTTGGGAAGTATGGCTCATTTCTCTCAGATCCTTTACCTGCTATAACTCCAGGTGTTGATACCGTTGGACACATATGGGCCGTTTTTCTCCCTCAGTTGCTTCTTGCACTCTCCGGCGTATTTCAGTGTGGTTGTTAGGTGATAGAGCCTGTACCTTGTATAATATTCAGGCCCATACAGTAACTTGGTCTTGTCTATGGGAATTTTTCACTTTTTTTATTATTATTATTATTATTTTTCATTGTTTTGTGTTTTGTTTTGGTCTGTTGGGGTTTTTAGTTGTTTTTTGCTTTGGTTTTTGTTTTGCTTTTTGGTGTTTTGATTTGAGTTTTATTTATTTTGTGTGTGTTTTTATTGTTTTGTTCTGTTTTTTGTTTGTTTTGTGGTGTTTTTTTTGCTTTGTTTTTTTGCTTTGCTTTATGTCTTGCTTTATGTTTGCTTTTTGTTTTCAGGGCAAACATTCAACTTAAAAATATATTACTACACCTCTCAACACGTTACTTGATTTTAAGTAAAGTTTATACCTTGTGAACCTACGATAGTGCTGTTTTATCGGGTTTTTTATAGGTTATTATAGGTTTTTATAGGTATTTATAGGTTTATCTGTATTGGTATTAGATAAAAAAAAAAACTATACTTAACAATTATAGATTACACTCATCAACTTTGGATTTGTTAATGGTTTAGGTGTGCGCAAATGCACTTTTGTCTCCGTTATTAGAGACCTGGTGTGAAAACTAACGTCCTGTTTGGCTGATTGTTCCCTGTGATGGCTCGTTTATTCAGGCACAGCTCAGGTCCTGGTGACACCTCCATGGCCACTGAGCTCGGCAGCCGCGGCTGATGGCACATTGCCAGCCCTGCCTTGTGCAAATGAGTTTTTCGCTCACCCTGTTCCACCCCTATGTCGGCTCCCGTGCTCGCGCGTGGAGACGCTCGCCACAACACATTCACCTGTCTCCGTGACAGGAGACTCAATTCACACTCATCAGCGGCTTCTCGGCTTCCTTACTCCATCTGCAGAAAACACCCTGCGGTTCCTCACTCTCAGACTAAATTTAGCTTGGGTTACCTCTACTACAAAGTCTGGGCCTGTCCACCGGCAAACAATTATAGCAAGATCGACAGTCTCCTTCAATAATGGTGTTCTCTAAATGAATTCTGGAAGCATATACTCTGTGATCTAGCAACAGCCATCATAGAGATGTTTTTTTTTCCTGAAAACCTCATTCAGCTGAAAACCAGTCTGATCTTCTCATCTGAAAAATGTTGCTAATATGATCCAGCATGCTTCTGGTAAATAATATTAGGGGTCTGTGGGGGTCTGCACAGGGCAATAAAACCTAAACCCACTCAGTAAATATGATGCTTGACTCAAAGCAATAGATGATTTCACATTTTAATAGGATTTGATTTTAAATCCTAAGTTATTAATGTTGTCTTCCATCAGGCTCAAATTTGGTATATCATATGCAGCTTGTCGTATACCAACACTTCCTCACAGCTACTCTATATAGGCTCACACAAAAACACCCAGATGTCGACGAGAATATGATCAATGCCATCACCAGAGCTTCATTCTGCTGCTTATCCCCTGGAGAATGAGGATACTTCTTATACAAATCTGTTTCTCTCGCTCTCCTCCTCTGTCTCTCTCTCTCTCTCTCTGCCGTCCTGCTCACTTCCGAAGGGGGAGGATATAGTGTTGAAGTGAGATAAGGCAGATTACAGCAGGACGGGCACATTAAAAAGGCACATTTTCCACGCTCTCGCTTCTAATACCAGATGGGAGACGCTTTTTACAACTTATTCATGTATTCATGCATTTGACTGGCCTGAATAATGCATTGTTATTTTTAACCCCTACCACACTCGAGTGGAGTATTGAGTGCAACAATCAGAGACTTACCAACCGTTAGAACATTTCTGCCACTTTCAGAAATTTCTGAGGGTCCCATGCCCAATTTTTGGACAATAGTAGTTGTATTTTAAGTACTTCATTTGCTTGACCAGAGTGCACTGAGTAAATGTAGGCGGGTGCATTAAAAAGCGTCTGTTTTTAGACCCGACATTTTCATCAGCTGTCGATCGATTAATCGTAATCTGTGTGGTCCAAATAAGGCTATTTTCCCGATGTCATCTAATTAATATTCATGAGCCAGGCTTATCATTGGAGCAGTAAAAATCACAGCACAGCAGTAAAAATCCCATTGACTTTCTCTATAGAAAAACTTATTTCAACAATAACATAAAATGTGAATCTCTCCAGTATCTTAAATAAATTCTGATATATTTAAGTGCATATATTTGGCTATTTAGTAATAAACTTCAAATGTATTGCATTTTGTACTTTGTATGTCATTTACAGTGCTTCATGGGCTATGTAGTTCATTGCCTCATAAAAGACGTACACATCCTTTGACTTTTTCTCTGATTTTCAAATGCATTTTTGCATCAAAAAGTTTGTAATGTTGTGATTCTTCTCAGAGCTGGTTGGTTTGGTTAATGGCTTTTTACTGAGTTTTTTTTTTAAATCCCTATGGAGAAAATGAACGGGAAAAATTCTGGAATCAAGGCCGCTGACGAAGTGAGTGATCGTTATTGCACTAATTTTTATTAAATAGAGTATATATTACCCTGTATTTACCACGTCTGTACAGTATGTCTACCATGCGCCTTGATATTTGATGGCCGCAATACGCTTCAGGACACATTCTGTGCTTTTGAAAGTAAATCATAAAGGCATCTTAAAGAAACAATCACAGCTGATTGGGTATGATTATATTTTAGCTTTGAAAACAACGTTTGAATGCACTCCGTACTTAAATACATGCGCTCGCTGTGCCAGATAATGATTATTGACTGTTACATTCGGCTTCCTGTTTGTGTAGCACACAGTCAGACACGCCGCCACACATCAACGGCACAGCCACTACCTTTCTCGTCGTCTTCATGATAATAAGCTGCTATTTGTCCTCTTTCTTACCCTTTCCTTTTTCTATTTTCCTCACAAGACATCCTCTTCCAAATGACTAGTACCTCTAAACAAGATGAGTTCATTTCGGCCCATAATTACATTTTCCTTCAACGATGTCCTTCTCTTCTGCAACCTTTCCTGAGTCACGTACACAGACCCACGCCACTTTACACGCTTGCACGTTCAAGTGCGCAAGTGTACAAAGCCATTCATGAATACCCGCCTGTGTCCACTCAAGGCCCTTTACAGTAATCACAGAGGTGTCTGCCCGACCTCTCTCAGGTTAATGCAGGAGAGAGCAGCTCTTCCCATCAGCCAGCGGGGTTCTGGTGACAAAGAGATTCTTCACATGACCCTCTCTTGATTTCTTTATGTCTCTTACAGTCTCCATGGAGCACACAGGTGCAGGAGAGGCCAGCCACTTTGAGAGAGATTTCTTTAAAATACTGTTCTCATTTCTTCATGCTGTTGTAGAGATCAAATAGTAGTCAAATTCACTTATTCTAATCTGTTGTTTGTACAGTAAAGTTGAGATCTGTCTGTCTGTCTATCTATCTATCTATCTATCTATCTATCTATCTATCATAAATCAGTCTTACTGATTACATAACAGAAATTGGAAATTGTAGTTGGTAGCATAATTAGTTGAATTACACATATTAGGTCATGCATTCTGAGTACTTTTTGATTACTTTTAAATTACTTTTGACCTTACTCGTAAGAAAATACTTTCCATTCTTTGTTATCCACCTCAAGAAGTGCATTAAACATTACATTATGCCAGGGTTTCCCAAACTGGGATTCGAAAGGTGATGAAAAGCTAATAATTAAATCATAAAAATGTCAAATTAAACTAATTGTGGGCCCGTTCCATTTCCTGTGTAATTATAGTAACCTTATTAGTGGCTGGTGTGTGCAGTTCCTTAAAACTGGAAGACTTTCCAAATGTATATAAGCAGTAGTATTTTTTAGAAAGGACAATTTAAGAAAACAAAATTAGTGTGAATTAATACATTGTGATTAATTTACTGCAATTGTGTAAATATGTAATCATGTAATCTGTAAAAAAAAAAAAAAAAAAAAGTAACTAATTTTATTATGAGCACATTAAAAGTGTTTATATGTATGTATCTCTGTAGAGGAACTGAACGTTTTCAGACATGTTTCGATGGCATTTTGTTTTCCCCTTACCTCCTTATAATGCATATTAAAGTAGTGTTTATAAGCACAGCTGCTTTGTTTACAGCATTAACCAAGGAAACTTTATATCGCGGCTGTTCAGCAAGCGCCACTTGCCTTCAAAGAGTGAATTTGCATTTTCTTTCAGTCTGTCTGCTGGTTTTGTTTTGCGCAGGTGTCTTATGTAGGACAATTTCACAAATCTAAAATCAGACCATTGTTTTCGCTTAAAATCTTGAAATTATACGGTCTAATTCAAATCAAAAACAACTGCTCAATCTACATGTACATTTCCTGTTGTACCAAATTCGTATCGAACCGTGACCCCAAAACCGAGGTGTGTACCGAACGTGACTTCTGTTTACCATTACGCCCCATAGATAGATAGGTAGGTAGGTAGGTAGGTAGGAAGGAAGGTAGGTACGAAGGTAGATAGATAGATAGATAGATAGATAGATAGATAGATAGATAGATAGATAGATAGATAGATAGATAGATAGATAGATTTACATATAGATATGCATGTATGTTTATTTGCTGTTTTAATGCTTTCTGGGTATCCACATTTTGTTGTATGGAGCTGCTAAACCACTTGAAAATCTAATTCTGTCTCTCCCGACAGACTGTATATTATCAACTTGCAGAACGCATGAATACCAGCTGATAAATGTGTGAGTGTGTACGTGTGTGTGTTTGAAAGGGCTTGCTTGAAGGAAAAGAAAATGATTAGCGTCAAATGTGCTTGCTGATTATACTCAAAATTTGTTTGAAAGAAAAAAAAATGGAAACTTTTTTTTTTTTTAGGATATTGCTTTTAGCCAAAACAAACAATTCCATCTTCGTCATTATGTTTGAGTACTGCAGTAACAGAGAGCAGTGTGGGGAAAGATCATTATGTAAGCTGTATGTAGCCTACAAAATAAGGTTTCTTGCCCTTTTCTTTGCCCACTATCATTAAACTTTGACCTCTTGAAAATCCCAAAGCAGTCGCTTTGAAACTAGTGACCTGTTTCTGTTGGAGTGCAGTGCCTGCTTGAGCCTTGCTTTTGTTAATTAGTTTTGCTTGCTAAAGTAAGTATCGTTATTAGACTACTACTGCTTCTACTTGAGAATTTTAACAAACCCCTAACATTAAGTATTAAACTTCAAAATGTATCTCGACCCACATTGTTTGTGCTGCGGAAATGAATTATAAATTACACCTCCAATCTTGCAGCTTGATGAGGTGTGCTGTTGCTTCTGTAAGCAGCCAGACTTATGATTTTCACCTGGCAGATGGTACAACAGGCAGGAAAATCACATAGACTTGAATTGTTGGAGGAACCAGAGCTGTTTATAAAGACCAGAATATTGTAGAGAGTGGACTCTTTTGACATGGGCCTGTAAGCAACTGCTCAGAACATCCTAGCAACTACCTAGCAATGCCTTAGCAACTACCTAGAACATTCAAGAAATACTGAACAACCAATACTGGATAGTAACTGATTGCAAAGTAATTTGGATTACATAATCAAATTCCGAAAATTGAAGTACTTGTAATTAGATTATATTACATTTTAAAGTGTTCATAATCAGATTACATTTTCTTTCTAAGATTACATGATTACATATTATTTACATAATGGCATTAATTTATTTATAATTTATTGAATCTTTTTTCTTTCTTAAATTTTCCTTTCTAAAAAGACCTACCGCTTATATCCATTTAGAAAGTCTTCCAATTTTATGGAACTGCACACACCAGCTATTACAGAGATGACTATAATCACACAGAATATGGAAAGGCCACACAATTAGTTTAATTTGATAATTTTATGATTTAATTATTAGTTTTTCATCACCTCATGAACGCCAGTTTGGAAAACCTTAGCGAAATGTAATGTTTAATGCACTTCTTGAAGTTGATAACATAGAATGGAAAGTATTTTCTCACAAATAAGGTTAAAAGTAATCTAAAAGTAACCAAAAAAAAGAGTACATTACCTAATATGTAACAGCGCTTGTACAGCCTAATATGTACAGCGCTTTCCTGTAGCTCAAATAGCTCAAATAGTAGAGCATGGCGCTAGCAACGCCAAGATCATGGGTTTGATTCCCAGGGAAAGCAAGAGCTGATAAAATGTAAAAAACTGTAACTTGAATGCAATGGAAGTCGCTTTGGATAAAAGCGTCTGCTAAATGCATAAATGTAAATATGTGTAATCCAACAGATTGTTACTATCTACACTTTGCGTTATGTAATTTGTAATCAGTAATGGACTACAGTTTGTAAGTAATCTATCCAGCACTGCTAAAAACCACCTTGAAGACTGATGACCTAGCCCCATTCACATTTTCATTTTTTTTTTTTTTTCTGTATACCTTGGCATCCAGTTTTCACTTCCAGAATACTTTTTTTTTTTTCTAAATTAATTTTCTACTTCTAGGATTATATGAATCCTTTTGAACATATATTGTATATCACACTTTTTAGCGGGCTGTAGAAGCAGGGATTATGTTTGAATTCATCTTGATTGTGATCTCTTTCCAGTCGTGCAGACGCATAGATTTGTCTTTTGCATACTAAGCACACACATGCTGAATTAAATCCAGTCTTAGGCTGCGATTTGAAGCCTGTGCTAGCATTTGCTGAGCACTGCATTGGGTTAGCGCTCACAAATGCTCACAGGGGATAAACCTTGCCTCTGATAGACATGTTTGGTAGTGTATTAAACCCGTGAGCTAACGTAGTCCTGCTGGTCTTGCCTGTGATGTTACCTCTGTGTCTTCACAAGCCTGGTCAGAAGTGGCTCACCTTGGGAATACTACACAAGTATGTGCACTGACAGCTATCGCAGGAAAGCAGGAGTGCCTGGCCTTAGAGTCCAACCACAAAAAGATGTGTATTATCCATTTTTGTGCCTAATTTTCTTTATCCAAGGGCAACACTGAGGCGAGCAAAAAAAGAAAGACAGCTGCAGTCAAATAAGCCCTTTGAAGAAATACATCAAAAGAACAAATCATTTCTCGGTGTGAGGGATGACAACAGCAGAGGGTGGGACACTGGGTTTGGAGGTCATCTGCAGAGGTTCAGCTTCATTTTTTTTGGTACTCTTCCAGTTTTTGCTATTGATGCATCACAGCAAAGATGGCAATACACACGAATGCTTGGGAATACTAATGGATGGTTTCCTCCAGGCTTTGTAACCTTTGTTATTCCGGGTCGAGTACAAGTTAAGCTCAGCATTTGTGGTGTGATGTTTATTATGGACAAAAATAAATTGAAATTAAAAAAAGCTCAAATCTGCGTTAAACTGTGGAACAATGTAAGCGAATGCAGCCAATCTGTAAACATTTAAATACTTACTGTTTTAATTGCACAGCTAAAAAAGGTAAATAATATGCATGTTAACAATGTGAAACCTTTTTTTGTGTAGAGTTACATACAATTTTACAACTTTGTTGCCCTGACAAAACAATGCCTTAAACCCTAAAATGCTTTATCAACTGTACAAATGATTTAAACCACTTTACAGTAGTATAGCTATGGTGGCCCAGTAGTTCACAACACAACAAAATCTCCACAACACAACAAAATCGCCACAACGCATAGGACTAATTTCATTGTGGCTTGTTTCTGTAATTTTGTGCTAATTTCGTTGCGGCTTATTTGATTTGTGTTGCGACTTGTTTGAGTTGTGTTGTGATTTGTTTGAGTTGTGTTGCGGCTTGTTTCGGCTTGTTTCCATTGTGATGCGACTTGTGCGGTTTGTTTCCGTAGTTTTGTGCTAATTTCATTGTGTTGCAGCTTTTTTGAATTGTGTTGTGACTTGTTTCCATTGTGTTGCGGCTTGTTTTCAGCTTGTTTCCATTGTGATCGACTTGTGCAGCTTGTTTCCGTAGTTTTGTGCTAATTTCATTGTGTTGTGACTTGTTTCCGTTGTGTTGCGGCTTGTTTCCTTTGTGTTGTGCTAATTTTATTGTGTTGTGGTTTGTTTCCGTTGTGTTGTGCTAATTTCGTTGTGTTGCGGCTTGTTTTGGCTTGCTTTCGTTGTGTTTTGGCTTGTTTCCATTGTGTTGTGGCGTGTTTCCGTTGTGTTGTGCTAATTTCATTGTGTTGTGGAGATTTTGTTGTGTTGTGCACTACTAGGCCACCGTATATAGCTAGTCCCAAAAAAATGAAGTAGTGACAGATTTTTTTTTCCAAATTTTGATGTACATCTGAGTGAAACCGATTAGCAAGGAAAGAAAAATGTAGGGTGGAGACTTCGTTCAGTTCATTGGTTGTTGATTGGATGGAGGCAAATTTGAATGCGAGCTTGAGGCTGATTGTAAGAAAGAGGCGGAGTTTATTCGGATGAAATCATTGGAGAACTTCAGCGTACGTCACCAGAGAGAAGTGTTGTTTTGTTGGAAGATCAAGTCATGACATTGTTCCTCTTCACTTGTATTGTAAGTGCCTCACTGTAACCTCAGTTTTTGCTTTTTTTGCGCTATTATGCCACCAAATACTGTTGATAATGGTTCACTTGTGTTGAATCCATAATAGGAGGAAATGAGAGCGACACCACCCGCAGCTCTTCTCAAGCCTCCTTAACACATACGCACGCTCATACATACACATACATCTTCTGTCACGCTGGAGAGGACGCCCGGGGCTCGCAGTGCAGGGCGGGTTGTGCCGAGCCGATCCCGTCAGGATCGCGTAGCGGCCGTTGACAGCTCCCTGCACGCATTACGCATTAATACATCCAGCACTAACACATTATCACAGCACTGTCGGAGAGGCGGATCAGTGGAAGCTTCTTCGCTGTCTCAACTTCCTCTCACTCTGTTTATGCCTTTTCCCTAGCTTATTAGTTAGTTGTATAGGTCCTATTATTTCCTACTTTCTTCCTGTCCTAACCTCTTCAGAGCTGGAGGAGAGCAGTTAATTAGCTGCGAGAGACATTTCCAGTTCATCAATAGGTAACTACACACAGAAAAATAGGGGTATTGTTTCTGTACCTTAAGGTACATTTGCGATGAAAGTACCCTGTAAGGTACAGAATATGGTCCTTAAGGTGAC